>APFE031143230.1:87768-117637 GCA_000404065.3 Pinus taeda | reverse complement strand
ATATTCATGAGCATCTCTAAACAGAGTGGGCCAGTAATATCCGGCATGGATGACTTTGTGAGCTGTTGTATCAGCTCCAAAGTGGCCTCCTGCTGATCTGTCATGCAATTCCTGCAAGACTCTTTGTGCTTCCTGTTTCTCAAGGCATCTTAGTAAAACGGAATCATAATTTTGTTTAAACAGAACATCATTAATAATGGTAAAATTCTTTGCTTTCAATCTTATGGCCCTTTTGTTTTTGTAGGACAAGTTGGGAGGTGCATATCCATTTTTTAGGTAAAATATTAAATCACGTACTGTGATTCAGAATCGGTGGCACTTACCTGATTGATGATTTCAGGTTGATCTGTATCGCTTGATTCTGGAATGTTGAATGCGCCTGCCAATAACCTGCAAAAACCTTGACCTCTAACAATCTTTGCCATCTTTATTTCTATGTCGTATTCCTGAAGTGCTGTTACCCAATTTGCCCTTTTTTCTCCTAGTTCTCTCTGGATTAATAGTTGTCTAACTGAGGAGAAAGGAACTATAACCTTTGTATGGGCCTTCAGCAGGAATGGTCTGTAATCTTTAACCGCTTTATATACAACAAAGGCTTGTTTCTCTACTTCAGAATAGTTTAATTCTGCACCTTGAAGATTTGAGCTATAGAATGAAATCAGTGCTTCCAAATTGTGATCGTTGATCTGCGTAAGTACTGCAGCATAAGAAGAATCGGATGCGATGGTATACAATGTAAAATGATTAGAAAAATTTGGAGTATTTAGAGCTGGGGCATTGATTATTGACTTCTTGATTAGTTCAACGCTTCCTTTTCTGGTACTCCCCATTTGAAGACTGAATTTTTCTTAATCATAGTTTGAAGTGGTAAAATAATTTGAGAAAAATCTGGAACGAATCTTTTTACAAAATTAATTTGGCCTAAGAATGACTGCATGGATTTCTTATTATGAGGAAAAGGGATTTCAGAAATTTCATTAATCCTGTCTGGGTTGATATAGATGCCATCTTTAGATACAATAAAGCCTAGGAGCTTACCTTGATCAAGAGCGAAGAAAGATTTCTTAGGGTTCAGAGAAATACTGTATTTCTTACAGCGTTAGAAGATTTGATTCAAATCTTGCAAGTGATTGGATCCCTCTCTTGAAAATACAGTGATGTCATCTAAATAGACAACTATTGTTCTATTAATTAACCCTTTGAAAGCGATATCCATCGCCCTTTGGAAAGTGGCTCCTGCATTAATAAGTCCAAAAGGCATTTTCTGATAAGCATATGTTCCCCACTTTGTTCTAAAGGTGGTCTTGAGTTGGTCATCAGGGTGAACCAGAATTTGATTATACCCTAAAAATCCGTCCAAGAAGGACATTAACTCTAAACCAGCCACTGATTGGAGTATCTGCTCCATAGTGGGTAATGGGAAATTATCTTTTAGACTTGCCTTATTTAAATTCCTGAAATCAATACAAATTCTTATGTCACCATTCTTCTTTCTGACTGGTACCATATTGGAGACCCAATTTGAGTGTCGCACGGGAAAAATAATCTTAGCTTTCAAGAGTTTGTTGAGTTCTGATTTTATCTGACCCTCTAGGTTTGGATGTATTTTCCTCAACTTTTGTTGAATTGGTTTCTTCTCGGGAAGCATTGAGATAGTGTGCTGAATAATAGACGTGTCATATGTTTTTAGATCATCATATCTCCAAGCGAACACATGTTTATTTTTTCGTAACAGACTAATAAATGCTTCCTTTTCCTCTATAGAAAGTCCCAATCCTAAATTAATATTTTGAGGATTTTGTTCGGTGCCAAGGTTTATTAATTCAAACCTTAAGGTAGAGCTATGAAGTTTTGTATTAGATACAGGTTTGAACTTGTCTTTAATATCATAAAGGTCTTCAAGCTTCACTACACGCTTAGGGATTGAATTTTCCTCATGTTTACCTTGTCTTTGAGTATCATGCTCATCTTCCTCAATGATTTGATTATCATAGGATTTTTCAGAGGTCAGAAATTGTAAAATGTCTTCATCATGGTTAAACACTCTCCAATTGGTTACATTATCTGGAATGGATGGCCTAAAAAGTTATTCTATTGAAAACCTATCCGGACTATAGTCCTCGGAAGGGAGCAGCTTGGAAGCGACATTGGCCAGCAAATCAGCTGCAGAGTTCTGCGCCCTGGGTATGAAAGATATATTGAATGCTAGGAAATTGGAGGTAAGTTCTTGTACCAGCGATTGATAATGCTTAACATGGTTCGAAAGGAAATGAATTGTATTCCTTACCTGCTTGACAATAATTTCAGAGTCACCAAAGACCTTTAAGTACTGAAATTTGAGGCCGATTGCTTTATATAGTCCTTGGACAAGCACTTCGTACTCGGCTGTGTTATTAGTGCATTCAAATTCTAATCTACAGGACAACATTGTTTTTCTCCTTGAAGGCTGACCAGAATGCATCCTGCTCCTGATCCTTCACTAGACTTAGATCCATCAAAATATAAAGACCAAAATAACGAATTATCTACAGTTTTTGTTACAACATTCTCAGTAACATTAACGCATTTAGACCTGTTGGTCTGTGAAAAGTTTTCGATCTGTGATGCGAAATTGTCAACTGAGAAAGGGGATTGCTGGGCAATATAATTGCCGAAAAATGACTCTGAAGAATAGTTTCCTAAGATATTATTGTTGAACATGACTTGCTGATTTTCTTGTTCAAATTCTGTAACAGTATGGGTCATATGTTTCTCTCGATCAATCTTTATTTGATTGGGCTTTCCCTTATAGGGGAGCCACATATGTGACCAATCGGTGGAGATATACCCATGGAGTTTTTCTGACCAATCCTTGCTTAAAATCAATCCATAAAATTCAAGTATATCGGCGATTAGAATATCGATCCTTTGGACAATTCTTGGATCTACCGATAGCCTGATTGTTACAGAGTTTATTTCTCCTAGGACTTGAACTTTAGTTCTATCTAACTGCACGATGTGAATAGAAGACTTCTGGGGTTCTATATTCAGTTTGGAGCAAACTGAAGCAGGCATTATATTGGAAGATGCCCCAGAATCAATTAAGCAGTTGTGCAGATTTCGATTATAAATTTCATAAGTCAGGAGGAAAGGAGGGGAATGGGAGTTTGATCTATCTCCAATCAGAATTGTGTTGGTTGCCTCAACTCTACCAGCAGGGGGTTTTCCTGAGTCACTTGCAGCTTTAGTGGTGGGAAGAGGGGAAGAAGGAACTGTGTTAAATTCTTTGAGTAGTAATTTTTGCTGATGTTTTAATTAGCTAAGTTCAAACATGGTGATGTTTGCCTTAGTTTTCTTCATGTCATCGACAATGTTGTAATCCATCGAATCAGAAATTACTAAAGTCTTAGATGGTGAAGGTGTAGTAGAAGATGATGGCTGATTGTTAGATATTGTTGCGGCTGGTTTTCTAACGGGTACCGTTTCCTTTACAGTATTGGTTTCGACACTCCTTTTCTTAGAATTAGCTTGAACAGTTTCAGGAGCAACTTTACTCCTTGTAATGACAGGAAAGGCTTCTTGTTCGGCATCAGTATCAGAATTAGGGAGTATAAAGTCCCACATTCTGTGACATTCAATTACTTCTTCTTCTCCTTCGGACGGTATAACTGTTTCTTCCTCTTCTTCTTCCTCAGGATCAGAGTCTGCATATGATATAACATTAGGAGGTTTTGACTTGGGTTTCTTGAAATTCCTATATGGTTTCTTCGTTGAGGATTCTGATACTTGTTTCTTGATTTCAACCATTTTGTTCGACATAGTTTTAAGGAATTTTTGAAGGCCCTCCATGTCATATGGATCCTTAGTGTTCTTTTTCTTAGAGTCGTCTTTAAAGGACACTTTTTTAGATTTTCTTTCTTCCAAGGCAGTTTTCTTTTCTAAGGCGATTACACTTTTTTCTACTGCGAGTGCTTCCTTCATGTTCTCAGCTAATGTGGGCTGTTTGGCCCTATCAATGAATATAGCAATGTTTGAAGGCAAAGCAGTGATATACCACTCACTTCTAACTTGTTCGCTTGGCTTATCATTAGTGGGGATCTTGTTCAAGAGTTTGTTAAATTTGGAGTTGAACTCCTTGATGGGTTCTCTTGATTCGATCCTTAAGTTTGAAAGATCATGGACAAGTGTAGCTAAGGATCTGTCATCACTGTATTTGGTGAGAAACTATTCCTGGAATATATTCCAACTCGTGATGGATCCAGAGGGTAAGGAAAAATACCAAGACCCTGTAGATCCTTGTAGTGAATAGGGAAACAATCTTACTACCACATCTTCTTCAGTGACTCCCTTTAGATTGACTGAATGCATAAATTGTTAATATGTTCTTCTGCAGAAGTTCCAGCATCTGGATTGAATTTGGGTAACCATTTTTCGGGGTAATCGGGTAATGGATGTAAAGGTGTAGACATAGTAACCGCACCAAGACTTCTGCATGCTCTTTGGGCCATCTTAGGATTACCGACGATTGCTTGTGGTGTTCCAGGTGCTTGAGGTGGAGGCGGAAGTACAGATTGAAAAGATTGTGATGCTTGAGATGAAGTCCCTTGGTGAACAACTATATGAAGTGGTGAAGTGGGTGTATGACTTCGCACAGGTGATGATGAAATGGAAGACGATGGAGAAAGGGTATCGCTACCAGAACCTTCAGTGGTCTTTTTGATCCTTTTTCTTTCGGGTAAAGGAAATTCAGGTGGCTCAATACCTAGCTTTTCACTTTGGAGTCTGGTAAGATGAGGGGGTAAGCGAAATTGCGAAGTGTGATTGCCTTGTGATACTTCAGATCTAGGAGGGGAAATTGAGAAGCCTTGAAGTTTCTGGATGATGGATTGAACTTCAGGGGACTCCGAACTTAAGTGTTCTGAAGTATGATGTAATTGAGCAGTAGTGGTTGATTCCTCTTCGTCTCGTCTGGATACTGGAGATTCAGAATGCGAACGAGATATTCGAGGAGAGGTGGATGGTGAGTTGCTCTTTGAATGATTTGTAGGTATTGGCTTACTTTCCATTCATAGTGGATGGCCCTCCTTCTAGCACCAGAAATGTTGAGGCCTCGGAAATCGTTGCCACAACATCGGGGATAACCACCCAGTTCGGACCTTGGTACAACTCCTTTTCCGTTTGGAATGGTGGCTTCGACTGGAGATAACGGGACCAGTTTCCCGATAACGAAATAAAAGGGATGGATGGGTGATGAATAAATTGCTTAAATGATAGGCGAATAACTTATTCTATTGACAAAAATAGGGAAACTAATACTAATCCCGGGAAAAACTTATTCATTCAGAATGTAGCGTTAAATAATCTTTATCTATTTATCAGGCATATAGATGACTCTGTAAAATAAATAAAAGATTTTCAATCATTCAAAGATTGCCTCACATGAATAGTCACAATGAAGCGATAAATACAAATTACTACATTCACTGTTCATATCATCGATACATATATATGTCTAAAAGGAGAGCATGCGATAAACAACCAATAGTGTAATGCATAAGGAATGCTATGAAAAACACACACACATATATATATATATAAGCGATAATAGCAAGAGCGATTTCAATAACAATTCATATAACGAAAAAGAATACAGATGCAGATAATAGTACCATGTGAGCTGTAGATCGATCCGAAATATCAATCGCTATTCAAAATTCCTTCTTCAACACAGAAATGCTTTCAAACAATGACAATAGTGCATATTTGCATAAAAGCCTTCCTCATCAAATTCGGAATAATTGGTCAAGTTTCATAAAAGAATATCCTTGAAGTAGAATAGTGCAGCTTCAGGGTTTAAGTCATATACAAAACTTTTACAACCCTTTCTTAATGCATGAAAGGGTCTTTAAATACTACTAAACTAAAAAGATCTGTGAAACAAAATCCTACCAAATTGGTATCAGTAAATGTGGTCTACTTCTCAGGGGCGATCTTACAGTCGGTGAAATGAGTCATGCCTCAGGTTGTTTGCCCTTAAACCTTAGCTGGCTTATCGCGAGCATTGGTTCTACTTCTGGTGGTTTGTTGAGGCGTAAACTGAATTGGGCGGCGAAGGTTGCATCCTGGATGTCAGGTATAATATAACCGACAGCATCGGTTAGGCACTTCAAGACGGCTCTTTGGCTGTATGGTTTGATTAAGAAGAACCAATACGCATCCCATGTCAGACTGTTGATTCCAGCGATTAATCTTGTGCTTTTCTTCAGCTCCGGATATCATGAGTGCTCCAATTTATTTGCTGTTGTTAATTGACCTGGAGTGCATTGGGAAATTATGTTAGATAAATACAATGTATTATTCACTAATTCAACCAAATTTCCACTAATTGTCCTGCATCTGGAAGTCGCTCTTTCTTCTTTCATCAGTTGTGATTGCCATTATGTGAATAATATCTCTTTGTGCGATTCTAGAATTCTTGGTAGATTAGCTGCTTGGCCTACATCTGAATCCTGCCATTCTATACAGTTTGTCAGTGTTTCTTATGCCTGATCCAAGTCAACCCTTGCTTTGTCTACCTTTTCGCTTATAGACGCTGACAATTCGCACAATGGTTCTGCTCGTATAAGATGTTGACATAATAGCTTAACCTGATTAATCAATCCCTTGTTTAGATGGAGCGCTTCTGCTTTAAACTCATCTATCTTAGGGAGATTTTTCGTTTGCTCAATTTGAGTGGTCAATTGAGCGATTTTTTCATCTTTTGCTTTCATTGTTCCCTCAGTCGATATTCTTAACTGCTCCAGTGCCGCTGATAGCTCCTTTTGCCTTTGTATTGCGCCTTCATCTATCCTCTGTTTTTGCTCTTGTAATTGCTTGATTAGCTGGTTATTGTTATGCTGCTGTATTAGCAATTCTTTCTTCGCCTGCTCAGCCCTCTGCTAAACTTCTGATAGTCTCGCCTGTAGTGAAGAGATATCCTGATCCTTGGCTTTTAACAAATTGCTCACCTCCATTGCTTTATCAATAGTCACCGCCGAATATGCTCCAACGAACTTTGATAGCTTGGTTAAGTCATCGGAGGGGTCAAATTCCTCTTTCCATACAACATTGCCCGTTACTGTTAATTCAAGGAATGGGGAAGGTTGATCAGTTCTTCTCCTTTTCCTCTGTCGCTTTATGATGGCTTTATGCTTGGGGCTGTAAAATATATCTAAAGGGGGAATCTCTTCAATTTGCAAAATGATCTCTCCCGTTGGATCTTTAGGAATTATCTCTAGTTCTTTTGTTTTGGGTAGGCCGCTGGTTTCACCTGAAACTGGTTTCGATGTCACTTCCTGTGTATCACCTTCCTTTGAAACCTCATCATCTTTTGAGCACTCTAAGTTATTGATGATCATACTGAATTGATTCCATTGCTGGAGAAAATTCGGATCAACTAATGGATCATGGTTATCTTTAGAGCTGCTCTCTTCTCTCTTCTTGGGTCTTTTCTTGGGTTTCTTCTTGTCGCTGTGCATTTTCCTGAGTTACCTCCTGCCTTTGGCTATGTTTTTCCTCCTGCTGTTTTGATGTAGTAGGAGGTGGTGTATTATGTCGCTGCTCAGACTCGCTTGACTTGGTTGCTGTCGGTACAGTTACTAACAGGTCTAGAGGCAGAGTTTGCAACCTCTGTTCTCTGATTCTGTTAAACTCAACTAGCCGTTCATCTTTATAAACATTTCGAGCAAGCGACTTGACTTGATACAATGATTCGGCTGATGCGAACAAATCTTCGAATTTGTCTTCTTTGTGCTCGACCTTGGCCAATTTGGCCTGGTCGAGCGCATTGTAAGTGATCTTTCTTGGATCATACTGCCTCCTTGGTAGAGTAGCCAGGGTGAGCAAATTCATTTTCTCGGCTTCCTTCTCTGCATGCTTGATATCATGCAGGGTATACACTCCAATTCACAATGGAAAAGAAGGCCAAACATGTTTTTTAACTCTTTTCAGGGTTTGGGTAACCCCTTTAGCGCTGATTTGATAAGCTACCTCCCTGGCAAGTAGCTTATCGGGGATGTAAAGTGGTAGCACATGTGGCTTAGCCTGACTGCAAAAAACTCTGATATAGGTGAACTTCTCCTCCCCAAACCAACTTGCTACTGCAGTCAAATCTACCGCTGCTTGCTCGGATATTTTAGGGGCAGGCTTATTAAAAATTGAATAATGAATTGGCAACATAAAACCGTTGCAGATTTGGTACAGGTGGTGCTTATAACTAGTCTTCCAAAGTTTTCAATGATATATGTGAATGGGTGTGGGGTTTTGCGACGTCCACCTCCATCCTAGCACAAGAAATTCAGAATTAAAACACAACACATCCATAATATACGCACTATAATAAAATGGCGGAATAACCCTCTCTGTGACACGATAGTCAGACCTGAAGTCAAGAATGGCTTTGGCTAACTTGTCGGATAATATGACCGCCTAGTCCATGATTTCTCCACTACATGCTGCCTCTATTAGGGGGACCATTTCTATGGTGATATTGGCAGAGTCATGCAATCCCCATAGCCTACACCTCATAATTCCAGCATAACAGTAAGGTGAACACAGGGAGTCAACTGAGTACTTACCCGAGGTTTCATGCTTGTGTTTTGGTGGATTCTGTCTCTAGCCTCAAATTGGTTTAGACTCGGTCTCATTCTCTGCTCGAAACTTCTCCAAAATGAAACATTATATTTCTTCTTTTCTCATGGTAGGTGATACATTAGCCTTAGGTCTTCGGCTCGAAATGAACCAAAAACCCTCCCATCCATAGTTTCAAACAGTCTATTGATAATTGGGAGCTCTTGGAGTGCCCACCTTACCACATTTGTGTAAGGAAGAACCTGCTCCCGAGCCGCTATTCTGTGTAGGAAGGAGTCAGCCAAGTCTTTTAGATTGGTATCAGATTTGTTGGTATTATCGCATAAAATCTCCACTTCGGTCACCATTGGCCCTTCTGCCTCAATCAAATTATAAGTCCCTTTCCAAGTGGTCCTGGGGAGTCCTAAGCATGTTGTATCTGATATTAGTCCTTTGTTCTTCCCAGTTGGATCAGCGACAGTTAGCCCTGTGGCTGGCGGAACAGTAGGCATTGTAGTCTTCTTGGATTTCTTTCCCATTCCACTTTCTTCTATTTCTATGGAAGAATTCTGCGCAGAGTGAAAGATAAGCGCAACACATGCAACAATATCATGAATCGAACAGAATGAAATAGATATATATATTGGCACATTCATAGTAATTAATCGACTTAAGGTGGCCTTAGGATCAAATACGTGGATAGGCTTCAAGCCTGCTTTTCTTATTAAATGGTCGTTACGGCCTGTCAGTCTCATTAATTACAATTGCTTTGATTAATGGATAAATGATTTATTTGAAGCATGCTTAGGGCGATTTGGCGGTTTTAACACGGATGAGCAGCTTTTCCAAAGGATATGGCCTTAATTACGAATAAATCATATCAAACTGCCTTTATGACTGTTACTTTGAGAACTGTGCCATTTACCTTTTGCGAAATCAGGCATCGGGGAAATGCTAAGTTATTGCATTAGTTTTTCTTGGAATCCCCGATCACCGATATCTGATATCGCATCACGTCGGGCATCGCTGGTAGTGCCGTTTAGGATGAGGGTATGGTGAGTCACCGATTGCCGATAGTGATATCGCATCGCATCCGATGAGGAGAAGCTTAGTTGTGCTTTAGATGTTATCGCCAATTGCCGATTGTCGATTTCGCATCGCATTGTAGCAAGGATCATTACTCATGTTACTTTATGCTTTGCCGATATCCGATAGCGATTTCGCATCGGCGAAAACTAACATGTCCCTTACATTGTGTTTTCTTTGTCATTGTGATATGCGATCTTGCGATCGCTTTATCACAATGATAATGATAAATCGTTTTATATCGGGTTTTTTTGATTGGTTTTATTAAAAAGCCTTTTTGTGAAATAGAACTTTAAATTCATACCAATTTGAAACAAAAATTAAAAATGGACCCATTTCACATTATAGTTTTTGGAATTTTAATGATATGAAATGGGGGTTGTTGTAGGGCACAACAGTAGGATACTCCCAACAGTCAATGGAGACCATTACATCCTCAACAAATTCCTCAGGAACCTCTATGGCTCTATCTAGATGTTGCAACACTGTAGTGGTCTTTCTTAAGGCTCCTTGGAGGTTTAGTTTCAACATGGTTTCTTTATTCATCACATTGATGGAAGCCCCAAGATAAATTAGGGTATGAGGGGCAATGATGCCATCAATGTGCACTTCTACTACTGGAATTCCAGGGTCTAAATATTTTGGAAAATCACTCTCCTCAACATCAAATCAGATAATTTACCAGTAAAATTGATAGTGGCGGTCTCTCTTTTTCTCCTCCTAGAGTGTTTGAAACATTTCTCCTTGATAAGATGATTATAGATGGGAACATCCTTAATAGCTTGGAGGAGAGGTATTTTAACACAGATTCTTCAATTCTCCCAAAAGTTCAGTCTCTTCTAGGGTGTACTAGCTAGGATGGATCAATCTCTCATGAAAAGGAGGTGGATATACTTGAGGGTACTCTATTCATTTTCCTCTTCAAGTTGTTCAGGTGGAGATGGAGGTTGGTTATCTGGAAGCACTCTTCCATACCTAAGGTTGATTTCTTGAATATCCATAACATAGGAAGGGTACGATGTCTCTCCACTATAGCCCTGTTGTGCTTTCTTGTTATTTAGGTTCAAATTTGGTTGAGAAGACATCTAAGGTTGCTTGGGTGGAGAAGGATGAGTGAGTTGTGTTTGAGGTGGAGGTGGAGGCAGTGAAGTAGGAGGTTGGTTGAGTTGAGGCCTCCACCCTTGTGATGGGTTATTCCATGGAGAAGGTTGAGAAGCATATAGCTGAAATGGTTGATTGAAAAGATAGGGAGGATATTGAGGAGAATAAGACCAAAAAGGAGGTGTGAACCATGATAGATGAGTGGAAGAGTAAAAGGGTGGAAAGGGTGCATTCTGGTTGGGATGGTAATAAGAGTAAGATGCACCTTGCATGCCTTGCTGCTATGGCCAAGGTCCTTGAGTCCTCCTTTGATTTATAAAGAAAATTTTCTCAACCCCACCTTATATCCTTTGGTATACAAATTTTAAACCAGGCAAAGAAGGAAATTTATCTATGGCATGGTTTTCCTCATAGACTGAGCAGACCTCTATGAAATTTAATGGGCATTCATTTTTTGGGTACCTTCTAGTGCATTTGGGGTAAAAAATAGCTAGGGATCTCTTTGCTTCCTCTTGTATCCTCTTGATTTGCATGGTATCCATTTGAAAAGCAAAGCTATGAAAAATTTCACTTTTGAATTCCTCCAATTTGTTCCAAATCTCATTCTTGATGGATGTTGTGGAAAGATAGGAGCTAGCAAGCCTTGACTAGCTATACCCTTCTTCCTAGCAGCCCTAGAGTGATTTAAAAAAAAAATTTGATGTCATCATAGGATAACTGATAGATTTCCCCCCCACACAACATCTTGAGGGTTTCCAACATGTCCTCCCTGATCCCTTGGAGAAGAAATTGCTTGAGTGATTCAGGATCAAGGGTGCATCTGGCCCTCCTATAACTGAGTTGAAATCTCTCCTCATAGTCCTCTAGGGATTCATGAGGTCAAAGAGTCATTCTAAAGATTTATTCCTTTGTTTCTTTGGACCTACAATATTCCTTATACTTGTTATTGAGGGCTTGCTACATTTGAGCCCAGGTAGTGATGATATCCCTAGACAAACCTATAAACTAGTGCAAGGATACATCCTTCAGGGTAGATGGGAATAACTTCAGCTTTTGGTCATCAAATACATAGTCATAAGTCCCACAAACAACAAAACATTCAAACATAAAACCATCAGGATCCTCAGAGGTTAAGCCATGGAGGTGTGGAAGGGAAGTAGGGCTTATATTATTCATTTTGGCCTCCCCATTAGTCTCTCTAATAGGTAAAACCTCATTGTTCTTGTTTTTAGCCATGGTTTGGGTAGGTCAAATGGGTTCTTCTTCTTCCCCAATTGGTTCTTCAAAGATATCAGGTTACTCACCTAAAGGGTCTTCTAACACCCCTGTAGTCAGAGGGGGAGATGATAGTCACCAAAGAAGAGTGAAGGTTGACTATTTGAGGGCATGGGGGTGTTTGGTAAGAATTTTCCTTGAGTATCTCCATTCTTAGGGGCATGAAATTTTTTTGTTATTTTCTTCTTTTACATCATTTTTCTCAAAATTGAATGCAAAACATAAAATAATGATTAAGAAGAAATAAAATCTACCTAGACAACTCCCCGACCACGATGCAAAAAAGTGATGAGCCCTGATATTGCACCAAGAGTGCTACAACTCCCAAGGGCTCCTCAACTCTATTTATCAACCCGAGGTTTGTACAAACTTTGAGGTGACAGTGATATATACACAATAGATGAGATTCTACTCATGCCACCCTCAACTAGGAAATTTGATCAATAGGGCTCCAAGACCATTGTTTCTACTGAATTAGAAGCAAACTAACTAATGAAGGTACAATTCAAAAGCTAGCTCTAATGATAAAAAGGAAAATGTTTTTTAAACCTCAACTTGTAAATGTTATTGAACCAATTCATGAAAAGACAAGAGCTACACTACTTGTAGAAAGGGAACTAAATTATCTTGAAATCAACCATATAGATACCAAATCTACTTGCAGACAAGAAACTAACCTACCAAATCATAACTCAAGATTCCTTGCATCATCTATCTAGCTCACACTTTCATATAAATCAATGTTCTATTTGTGTTAAATAGGTGATAAAGAAACTAATGCTATTCTATTTTGCAAAGAAGGAAAATGATGGTTGGAATGGCCTAGGTGCTTCCCTTGATCATGGAGTCACAATTGGGGTTCAACCTACTTATAAACTAAGTCAAAATTTCATCACAGTTCAAAACAGATGGCGAAACAGGCTGCTATAGGTGTCTTGTATTGCTACAGTAAGGCCTGTAATGCTACAAGAATGTTGTCGAGAAGGTTTAGTAGGTAAGAATGATAAGTTCAAGGGATAGTAAGGTAGATGGAGGTTGGGTGGATGGATGAAAGGTGCCCAGTGCCCCAAGCCAAGCTCAAAACCTTAGGAAGGCTTGTTTTGCACTAGGAGAGCTACTTAGTGTGACCTAAGGGAATGATCTCAAGAACATGATTTGGGATTCATCAAAGAGGGTGATGGAGATGGTGAAAGGTCCATTTCCTATAGATCCAAACATCCCTGCAACATCACATGCACATACTCTTTTATCATTGACAGAATGAAATAACTAATAGTGGAAAAGATGAGTTGAATTTAATTGCCATCTAATCTATGCCAAAAATTTTGATCTAGTCAATAAATCAACTCCTAAGCTACAATAAGCACATGCAAAACAAGATGATTAACATAGACCTTCTTCCAAGAAATCATAAACATAGTGATTTTGAACTATGATTGTAGATTATTCCATTCATTCTCCCATGAGAGAGATGAGATAGAGGTTGCAATCACAAGATTTTTAAGGGGTTATGTTCTAATGAAATGCAGAAAAATAATAAGAACTCTAAGCTAAAAAAAAATACCAATACATAAGAGGGACCTAAGCCATTAGGGTTAGGCCCAAACCCAAGAGCCTCAGCCCTCTGGAACTAACTCAGTGATTAACCGATAAGAAACTTCTCATTATCATTGTTGAAATGTCAAATACATCACATAACCAGTCAAAAATAACAATATCAAGAGCTTAAGCTCGATAACTTCCTAGCTGAAAAACAATTTCGAATCCTAATGAGATATTTTGCATGTTTACTTATACAAGTGGGTAGCTACTAACAACTCCCTAGAAAATAGGAATGGTTGTCTCCGAAACATCAATAAGGGTGGATCTTGATCTTCTTTAACTGCACTTGCTTGGCTGCCAATGACCTCGAGCTGATGAAAGAAATTGTGGTGATATTGGCTGGTTGAGGGAGTTAAGGAGGTGGAAAACCTCATAGAATATCTCCCTTTTGTCTACGTCAAGCTCCTGCATTGAAATCGTCTAACAAATGCTCCATTTCATGGATTTAAACCATATTAGGCCACATTACATAGCAAAACCTATTTTACCCCTCTCACTAAGAATAATATAACAAAAATTGTAAATAAATGTGAGAAAGAGATAGTTCTAAATCTGGAGGATGGCTTTATCACCCCTATGATGTACCTATTGATGAGCCTCATCACACTGTTCATTGAATTGGTGTTATGGATGAACAAGGAGGTTTTTTACATCTTGAATTTATTGTATGTCAAGTATTTTACTCTATATCAGTTTTTCTAGCCTTTTAGATTTCCTTGGCTGTTTCTAGGTGTGAAAAATCATATTGAAACTAATTTTTATGGTCTTGTGTATGTTATTTTCTAGGTGGAGTATTGTGGTGCCCTACTCTTAGTGTGAATTTTAATTTTGAGTGGTGAATTTCATGAGTCGAGGGATGTAGGTGGACTTCCCTACTATGGGTGCTCTATAATACATTTTGGTGCTATAATTATCTTTGGCAGGGGCTCTGAATTATGTACATAGCGTACTAGTTGGAGGGAGCATATTGGTGGGAGTGGTTGTTACAAGGGACTCTTTGTGTGGTATTCGGTATATGTTGTGGGAGGTTGGTGCAACGGGTGCCACTTAGGGCCATCTTCATATTGTTTTGAAGATATGTTGAGAAAGCCTAGTCATTGTGGACACGTGAGAAGAGGGGGTAGGTGTAGTGACAGAGATCAATCATCTTTGCTAAGTAGAATAGAGTCTTCTTTGGGTGAGGATGCAGTTCTCGAGTCATGAAGGCCACCTAATTCACCCGAGTCTAGTTTTATCCAAATGGACTTGGGGGATCAGATTAGGAAACTAATAATGTTAATGGTGCAACTCACCACAGATAGACACAAAGGTAGAAACACAATCATATCATTTTTAAATGAATTACAAAGGAATTAGTGGTGCATACAAGATATATTTTCCATCATGAAAAAGGGTCAGTGGCATCTTCAGGAGAAGCTGGAGAGAATGGAGGGCCACTTTGTCCATATGGAGAAATATGTGGAATATGAATACAAACCTCTGCCATCCCCTAGTTTGCATCCATAAAACCCTGCTCCTATATCCTCTTCAGACTCATAATGACATTTGGATGTATTTTGGCTTTGTTATTATTTTGAGGGCTTAGCCCCTTTCTACTTTTGGCTAGTTGAAACTATGTGGCAATGTATGGTATTTATTGGGAACTATCTACTATCCAACAAATCTGGTAAGATTGAGGTTGGTATAATTTTTGAAAGCCACGGAAAAATATGTAAACTTCTTGCATAAATAGAAAAGGTTGACTTACAAATAAATTGTTTATTGAAAAAAATAATTAGTTTAAAAATAAAATGTTCTTTCATTTTATTGCAGGAACCTCATTTTACCCTGCACTTGTGGAAAAATAAATTTATGCTGCATGGAGGAATTCTTAAATGCTACCTTAACATACATACATATGTATTTAATCCAACCCATCCTTCGCAATATAAACGTGGTATAATTTTTATGTATGTGTGATGTGGATGGCCTTAACCAAGCTAGATATGGGATGGAATAGTTGTTATATCTCTATGGTGGGAGACTTTATTTGCTTTAAAGATAAGTCATAAGATTGGTCTCATTATTTATAAGAGTTTCGAGTTAGAAGTGTGATTTTTGTAGTCCTTTTTTTTAAATATATTTGATATAAATTTAAATTTAAATTCTTTTTCACAAGGAAAAAGAACTTTATATTCATTGAGAGGGAATATACAAATGTTTGATCCACAAAATGCACATACATGGAAAAAATCAAAGGTATAAAACATCATTTTGACATTTCGGTGGTGTCCCAACCAAAACTCTATATAAGACCTGAGAGCATTTGTCTTGTTAACTTAACACCAAAAAATTGCATATAAGCGTTTCATGTGTGTTGTTTCTTTGAGGTTGAACTGAATATGTTGTTCAGTGTGATAACACTGTGTTGTGAAGGTATATCATCAATAAAAAACTGGTGCATAGACATTTCGGTGGTGTCCCAACCAAAACTCTATATAAGACCTGAGAGCATTCATCTTGTTAACATAACACCAAAAAATTGCATATAAGTGTTTCATGTGTGTTGTTTCTTTGAGGTTGAATTGAATATGTTGTTCAATGTGATAACATTGTGTTGTGAAGGTATATCATCAATAAAAAATTGGTGCATAGATTTGCATTATGACCATACCAAATAAAACTGAAATGATGGATAGTTGACATATAACTAATCTATAAATGGAGAAACATAGAGAAAATAATGACACATGTTAAAGGTGGTAGGCCAGCTGGTCACAGTCTACTCCATCTCAAAGATCTGTAAGGATGAAATTCCTAGTCATTAGTTGTAGAGATTCTTGTGAGAGGCTATCGGTTGTAGTGTTTAATTCTCACATGATGTTTGTATAGGAGATCCACACTAATGAGCTGAGAGCTTCCTTGATGTCATGTAGGATGGATTGAAGGAAAATGTCTTCCACGTAAGCTTTGTTGTTTTCCTAGTCAATGACTAATTTAGAGTCGCCCATTACATATAAGATCTTTACACATTTTGATGTTGCAGTATGTAGGAGGACATAAAGACAGATTAAATTCAGCCCTATTATTGGTTCCACAACCATGTGCATATCTAACTTATATACTATGTGATGAAGTGAGGAAAATAATGACACCAACACCATAGTGTGGTGGATGTCCTTATGTTGTGCCATAAAAAACCCCATGGGGTACCTAGAGTAGGGGGAGACATGATGAGAGAGTGCCTTCACATGGGTTTTGGGTCCACTTTGTGCTCTAATAATAGTTTGGACATCAGGCCACTAGTAATGTCTAGAGGAATGATCTTGGAGTTGAATATTATCATGTTCCTGACCCAACAAATGTAGTTTATCAGAATGCTTGTAAAACCTTTGAATGAGGCAACACCCTTATTTTCAAGCCTTATTTTGTGAGAATCTACCAAAACATCTAATGAACATGTTCCATATAAATTTAGCTTTGATAGAGTCTTGTGATTGACATTCATTGTATATGCACAAGATATAAAAATGTAGGCAATGCTTCCAAAGGATGATTTACATAAAAGCTCGTATCTAGGTCCTTCCCACTCACGCTTAGTGAGATTGTCCCAAGTAAGTAATTTCTTATTGAGATCTAGCCAAAATTTGATCTTGGTTTTCAATGGAGCATGAATTTCTATATACATTCCATCACCATTCTAGTTCATTGGTGAAGGGAGAGGTGATGTGACTCATATTACAAATTTGTAGTGAAATATCCATTGTATGAATTATTTGAACAAACTAGGTCATCTTCTATCTCTTCCCAAAGTTTGATGTAGTTTGCGGTGAGGAGATTTATGTAGAGTCCCATTCATTAGCTTGTGACCCAAAGAGATTTAAAATGGTGGCTATTTTCCATCCATGATGACCCCAGGCTTAAGGGAATAGTGCTTTGATATTTGTGAGGCAAAATAGCCCTAATTTTTTAGGTGTTTGATAAGTCTATCATAAACTTTTATAATCATAACCTGAACGTACCCATGGATTGATCCCAAAATTTACATTTGTGCCATTCCCTATGTGCTAAGCTGTCCAAACTATTGATCCTTTTGTGTATTTTCTAGTTTGTCAATTCCAATCAATATAGGACAATGTGGTAAGGTATTTTTCTTTAAGAGTATTCCCCTAGAGATTTGAGTTGTGTATAAGCCTACAAAGGTTCTGAGATACAAGTGCCTTTCTTAAAAAATGGTTGTTTTTGAATCCTAGCCTCCCAATGTTTGGGAAGGGCCAATATGTCCCATTTGATTGATAAATTTTAATTTAATTTATATTTACATATATGAATTATTTCATTTTTTATGATTAATTTTATTTTTTAATTATATTATTTTTTTGTTACATGATTTACTTACAAATTATAAAAATATTCTTACTCATAAAAAATATTGACATAACAATTAAATCTATATCTAAATTTATCTATTCTTTAAAATAATCATGTTTTTAAGTAGTAAATATTTTAATTAATTTTAAATTTAGTATTTTTATTTTTATTTTTTTATATGTGTATAATAAAATCTCTCTTAATATTTTATATTTTACTTTCTATATAATTTGATTACCACATGGTATTTAATAATATTATTTGTTATAAGTAATAATATTATCATTGGGTCTGAAGCATGCCCTAAATTATTTTTTGCTTGGCTAAGAGCTCTTCTTCCTCATATTTAAGGAAAGAAGTTAACGACCCAAGACTCAGAGGCATCTGGTAGTAGTGAGAGACTTCCCCCTTATATACCACCAATAGGTAATTACATGTGGCATGGTTTTCCATGAATACCAATGATAATTCAACCTGCATTTGCATATAGCATCTAGTGATGGTTGCGCCCACTATTGGTTTGAAAACTAAGTTATGATAGGTTTTCTCACTATGAGAAACAATATATTAAATATATCATTTCAATATCAAAGAGATACTTGATAACATCTCTATGATATATGGGTGGAAAATACAAAGGATTATTTTAAATCCTAAGGGGAAAATAGAAATTACTTTTTCTAGGGCCTAAAAACATCCACATATAATCTAGTTGAGGTCTATGCTCTTATCAAAAATATATTCGTGGAAAAAAAATTTAACATAAAACATTTAACCCCCCTGACTTATTCAAGTGTCATTGTTAAATTCATGGTTATGAATTCAACCCTGACATATAATAACCTACCTTTTGATCATGACCAAAATCAACAAGGATGTCAATAGTATGAACATAATCTTAAACTTTCAACTATTGAGAGATATTAATTCTTCAAGTGATTTGTTGGGAAATAATCCCACCTATCTCAATGGTAGGTGATTTCGTTATTTCATCCCCTAAATATTTAAGGTATATTATTTTAATCCATGTCACATCTCCATTAAATAACACGTTCAATCATCTCTCATATCAGTGTTCAAGCATCAAGAGGGGATATTTAAGGACACAACTCCATATTATTTACCTGAGAATTAATGGTCTTCTTGTCTATTTAATCCTTCTTTATGGTTTCACATTAGTTAGGTGGGACAATGGAACTAACATAGGTTGGATTCGATGCATCTTTGGGAGTATTCTCAATATGATTCAAACCCACCTGGTAAGAGAATCCTTTGATCTCTAGTTGGTTTATTAAGAAATTGGTCTATAATATTTGGTGTATTCAATTAATAAATTCTAGAGGCTTTTGGTAGTTTGAACAAATTAGGATTTCAATATATGAATTTTCTTTTAGGCTCTAAATCTAGATAAAAGTAATGATTTCATGTAGCATCTTCTCCTTTGTTCTTTTGTGGCACCCATCCCTTTTCCTCTTTGTATACCATCAATAATAAAAATATATTACTCCATGCATTAACTTTTAAAGGTCTAGGATATGTCATTCTAGTTATTCGTGGAATTACATGCGACGGAATCCTAAATTTAGGTCATATAAACTTTTAGAAGTGTTGTGTTCTTGTGGCATGGCTTCTAGGCTTATTGGGTAGAAAACCTTCTCCATGTGTTGGAATTAGCTTTGGTTGGTTTAGTTCTATTTTGATTCTACCACCTACATCGATCTCTGTTCATGTTTAGAAACTATGGGTTATAGGGACATGCAGGGGGTTCAAATAATTCTCAAGGGCATGAAGAGTTTGTACAATTTAATAGAACCTCCCCATTTTCAATGGCTTAAAAAATCCATTATAACAAACATGAATGTGCTACACAAAATGCAACAATTATGGATCTCCTGGCTGAACAAAAGAAAATATTGGATGTTTTAGGAGAAAAGTGTAGTATAATTAGGAACTTGATTATCAATCTTAACAAAGAATCACTCCATAAATGCAAACGACATGATGTCAATAAACTCTATTCTTATGGATTAAAAAGGAAATAGGACAATACATGAAATGAAAAATGACACAAACATCAAATAATAAAATTCTCTTCCCTCCAATATAATTTAAGATGAACCCCAAGTTTGGCAATTTAATGATGTAATTTAACCAACAATTAATTTATCCAACATTTTTAACATCGCTGGAGGGGAAGTGTATATAGGACTTTATTTTTGGTTTTGAATTGCATACCATATTAGATGAATTCATTTTCTAGATGCATATTTAAAATCATATTCAAATAATTTAGGATGCATGTATAAAGAACAAGATTCTAGGGTTAGATTTGTAAATAAAGATAGATAATGTAGTTCAATACCAACATACCAACTACCCTTGCTAGACCACGCAGAGCCACACCATCCACCGATACTAAAATACATAAATATGAAATTAAGCCTAGGGATTCACCAACCTCATCTACAGAAGTTTTTGTTGAATAACCTACATCCCCTACTAAAGGAGTCATATTTATTTCTTCAACAAGTGAAAGACTCTTAGGAAAAGAGTTAGAAGTATCTAGTGAGGAAGAAGAAGAAATAGAAGAGGAAAATTTTTCTCAAATACCATTAGTAGAAGAACCAAAGGAAGAAGAAGTAGACAACCCTATTTTTGAACCTTGTATTAGCTCTGAAAAATCTACAATGGCAGGATAAGGAGAAGGAGAAGTACACAATGGAGAGGAAAGACCAAGGATTGGTGGAGGAAGAGGTAAATGAGGTAATAGAGGAGGTTGCAGTGGTAGAGGTGGAAGAGGAGATGATAGAGATTTTCATGAAGAGGACCCTATTGGATTCCCCATTTTAGTTACAGATACCACTGCTACCATGTAAAATATCTCACCATCTATCCTTCCTAATTTTCATGGCTTAAGAACTAAGGATCCAGAAACATTTATTTTTTAGTTTGGGGTATTGTGTAGAACATATGATTATTTAATTGACACTCAAAAATTGAAATTATTTCCCCTTACTCTAAAAGATGGAGCTCTTAAGTGGTTCATGGGTCTAGGAACACATTGTTTTAGAACATGGGATGATGTGAAAAGAATATTCCTAGAAAATATAAATATTATTACATACATCATCAAATTAAGGATAGAGTCTTTAAGATGGTTCAAAAAGAGGATGAAAACCTTAAAGATCTAGTGGAATTATTTTCCTACAATATTAAAAGGGATAAATTGCATAATTTAGATAAGGTCACATTAAAGACTCTCTTGATAAAAACCATAAGGAATGAATGGGTTGAGCTTCTCAATTTAATGGGAAAAGGAGATGTATCTCTGTTGTCATTTAGAGAAATTTGTGAGTCGTGCAAACACGTTGCAAGAGGAAAGGAAAAATATGGTAAGAACCCAAGAGGTCCAGTCATGTCAAGAGTAAGCGAATATGCATTTGGAATAGCAAGTAGAGAAAAATTAGGAAATTTGATTGATAATTTTAAAGTTGATATCCTTGGAAATCTTAGTGAACAAATAGATACTTTAAGGATACAAAACAAGTAAAAAGCCAAGAATGTTGCACTATCTATTTTATGTCCTAGATGTAGGAAAAATCATGCTTTACGAGAATGTCCTCTTGATAGTGTTGAAATATGTGTTATATGTGTTGAAAATCATGATACAAAGGAGTTCCCTTAAATACATGGACTTAAGGATGTGTTTCAAGAAGAAGTTGGAATAAGTCAAGTTGAATCACTTTGCTATGCTGCTCCCAAGGGACCTTGACAACCTCGACAAACATGTATGGTACAAGATCCCAATGCACAATATCAATCATATGCAAAACCAAAAGTAATTGGAATACACTTATACCTTGGAAAACTTGGCCACCTCAACCACAAAACCCATCTTGGTCACAAGGGTGGAAAAATTATTATGGTAGGAATCCTTAGTATCCTCAATTTCAATAACCATACCCTTAGTACCAACCTCAGTATTACCCTCCTGAACCTTCACAACCCACTCAACCAAAATTATAACCTCAATTGACTTCAATTCAACCAATTCCTTTGCCATCCACTCCATTTTTTCATCAATCTAATCAACTACCTGCACAACCACTCCTAGATATGAATAATAAAACTCCTCAACAACCCATCTATAATGTTGAGGGTCAAAATTTTCAAGCTTGTATGATAACTCCTCTAGGTCTAAATGATGTCCAACTTAGATCTGGTCAAGTCTTGCAAAATAATCACCACCAATTGAGGGTCAAAATTTTCAAACTTGTATGATAACGCCTCTAGGTCTAAATGATGTGCAACTTAGATCTGGTCAAGTCTTGCAAAAGAATCACCACAAATTGTTGTCCATGTATATAAGGAGGATAAAGTTCCTAAAAAGGAGGCATCTCTTGATCAAGAAAAGACTCCTGCAAAGGAAGATGTTCCTACAAAATTAGGTGACAACCAAATGAAATAAACTCCTACAGTTCCTCTAGTAGAACAACCTTTGTCTCTTTACAAAGTTCCCCTTTTCCAAAAGAGATTCAAATTGATAAGGGAGTACAAGGGAAAATAATATTACTTGACTACAACATGCTAAATGAATTGAAAAACATTTGCATTAAAATTCCTTTACTCCAAGCTATTAAAGAAATACCCATATTTGCAAAAACAATAAAGGAGTTATGTATTAAAAAAACAAGAAGAAAAAGAAAAGAAATTAAAAAGATTATAGGAAAGATTGTAGAAAAGAAATTGGTAGGAAATATTGTAGATATTAGGATGGGGAAACCAATAGTCCAAAAATATTTAGATCCAAGTAGCCCTATTGTAAAAATTCACATCGATGGTATTGAAATTCCAAACACTCTAATTAATGTAGGAGAAACCATTAATATCACGAGCAAACATTATATGAATCAATTGAAACTCCATAATCATCAATATACCCCAAATTTATTGCAATTAGAAGACCAATTTGTTATCACACCTAATGGTATATTAGGAGATGTTTTGGTATCCTTAGATTCATGGGAATATTTTGTTGAATTTATGATTTTGACTCCCAAGAATAATTTAGGAGGAACCCATTGATCCTTGGTAGTTGATGAGCCTCATCATTGGGTAATTATATGCACCTTAATTACCCTCCTAGCTTAGTCAAACCAGCTCTTCTCATAACTTATTACATGTTTTGATTATATTTTGTTTAATGAGATGAGTTAAAGTGAGATATTATGCCTAGTGGACTAATATGCGTTGAATGCGGGTTTGGAAGAGAAAATCAAGGAATTTGGGCAAGAATAAGGTTTGAAACTTGAATGGGACAAGGGAGAGAGATTTTAGGAGGTAAAACCTCCTCATTTAATCCTCCCCCATTCGAATCTTGCTCCATTAATCCCACCAGCTCGGAGTGCAAGCAACCAAGTCAGAAAGATTAGAAGGCAGTCGAGCAAGTGATAGATAAAGAGTTAGTTCATCTCGAGTTTGCGAGCCGAGCCTCCCTAAATTTAACGAAGTAGTTGGAGAGTTTATTTATATAGGTAGAGAGGCCTAGAGCCTCATTAGGATTTGATTTTTTGTTGTAAAACTCTAGCTCTTTTCGATCTCCAAACTTGTGGAAGACTTTGATGTAATTCTCCATTTTGGTCATAAAAATTCTCTTTTTCTTGTTTCAGTATTGAGTTAACTCAGAGGCCTCAAGCTCTTGGGTTAGGGCCCAACCCTAGCAACAAATTCTCCTCTTCTTGTATCTTTATGCTTAGCTTAGTTTTGTAGATTCATGGTTAAACTATGTTTAGAAGCATTTCATTGCAAGTAGTGTAGATTTGATTAATTGTTTATTAGTTTGCTTCCATTTGTGATTTACCTCAGTAGAAATTTAGAAGGGATAAAAGAGGCACCACAAATATTTTAGTAGGTGTCTTGGCCTCACTTCTTCCTTATGGGATCATGATTTGAGGAAAAGACCCTTATGCAACCCAAAAAGACAGATTTCCATTTGTTTCATGATATTTAGAGTGTTTTGTACTTAAACTAGCATTTGATCTGTTTTGCAAAGTAGGATTCCATTTCCATATCTTATATATTCATTCTTGTAGTAGATTTCATCCATGATTCCATGTTATTTAGCAATTTCTCCATGCATAAGGTAGACAGTTAGTTCATTAAATTCTACTTTTCTAGCTCATGAGAATTCTTCTTGTTTACATGACTTTTTGGAAATTACACATGTTTGATGCAAAGCAGGTGCTTCAGAAGTAGACGAAGATCTCATAGCAAGAAACTACCTTCCAACTTCATTTACCCATAGGAACTCCTTGTTTTCATCAAAACCTTCACCAATTTCATCATTTTACATAGAAATTTCCTCAAGTATTTTGAGTGAATCCAACCATCTCCTAAACTTGGTTTTGTGTTCTGAGTGATCCTAGGAATTTTCTCACTCCATTCCACCCATCAACCACCTTCCCTAAGCCTTCCATCACCTCCAACAACCATCGTTTTTCTCACGGTTGTATTATGTAGAAGTACAGGGAATCTTATAGGTTTCTAGTACACCCTGTAAGTTTTCCTGTAATGGCCTATTTTGAGGTTGAACTGAAGGAAAACCTTTAGGAAGCCCCCCAGGGTCACTCAAGGGTCCCCCAAACCTTCCAACCATCTCCTGAACCTTCCATCCATCCACCAGCATCCCTAAACCACCCGCCACATCACCAAAAGAGATTAGTTTGCACACTTGATTTTTCATGAAAAGCATAAAAGGACAAAATAAATTTATTATATTCGTTTACATGCATAATAGTTGTGTTTGATGTTTTTAA
This sequence comes from Pinus taeda, assembly GCA_000404065.3. NCBI lineage: Eukaryota > Viridiplantae > Streptophyta > Pinopsida > Pinales > Pinaceae > Pinus > Pinus taeda. Next base: position 92,822 of record APFE031143230.1, on the reverse strand, counting down.
CTTCCATGCTTAGGATAGTAGCATTTTATTCATGTTAATTTAGCATCTTTGAAAAGCATAGTTCTTAGCAGTTAATTTGGAAATGGTGTGCCTTAGCATTGAATTTCAGTCTTTTTCATTATTGCAGTAGATCATCTCTCTCTTAGAGTAGATTTTTATTTCTTTCATCAAGGAACCAAGCTTCTTCTGAATCCATAGAAGTCTGGCTTGAAAACCCTAGTGGTCTCTCGCCACCTAAACAGTGACAAAAGGCATAACCATCACTTTTACTTGTGTATACAACACTGTCACCTCCAAGTTTGTACGAACCACGAGCTGATAAAGTAAAGTTAGTAGCCCAAGAGTTGCAACATTCTTGTTGCAATATTGGTGCTCATCACTTTTTGTCGTTGTAGCTGGGGAGGTGTCTATGTAATATGTGATTACTGCTTTCTTTCTTCTATTTCTTGTTCTGCCATTAGTTTCATTTCTGTAAAAGTAATTTAGTTTTCTTCCTTCTCATTCCTGGATTCTTTGCTTTCCTTTCCATCCTACAAGCTAGATCTCAATCAATTAGTTAATCTTTTCATTTAGTCAGTAGTTTTCATTCAGTCTACAATTTCAATTTTGCAAGTTAGATTTCAATTCAACAATTATTTTTTCATTCAGTCAGTAGTTTTCATTCAATCTACAATTTCAGTTCTACAAAGTACTTCCCAAAGTTTGAAAAAAACATAAAACCAAACCAAAAAAATTTCCTTTCATGCCTCATAGGAATAGGGATAAATTAGGGAAATTTTTTCCAAATATCCCCACTACATCAAATAGCCAACCTTCGCTCTTCTTCAGTGGCTATGAACTGGAGGAACCCTTAGGTGAGCAACCAGACATATTTGAAGAACCTATAGGGGAAGAATAAGAACCCATTCCTACCAAGCCAATGGCTGAAAACATAACTGACAGAGGGAATAGAGAGAGAGTTGAGGGTGCCTTCCCCATCAGGGAAACCAATGGGGACAATAAGATGAAAAATATAAGCCCCTCTTCCCTTCCTCATTTCCATGGCCTGACCATAGAAGATACTGACACTTTCCTATTTGAGTTTTTTGTTATATGCCAAATCTATGACTATACAGATGATGAAAAGAAGTTGAAACTATTTCCATCTACCCTCAAGGATGCAACTTTGTGCTGGTTCATGGGTTTACCCGGGGATAGCATCACAACTTGGGCTCAGATGAAGCAAGCCTTCAACAACAAGTATTGAGACTACAGTAGGTCTAAGGATACTAAAGAAGAAATTTTTAGGATGACCTTAGGTAATGATGAATCCCTAAAGAATTATGAAGAAAGATTCCAACTTAGTTACAAAAGGGCCAGGTGCACACTTAACCCTGAGTTGCTAAAGCTAGTCCTTCTTAGAGGAGTAAGGGAAGACCTTTTGGATACCCTAAACTTGTTAGCATGAGGAGATATATACCAGTTACCCTACGAGGATATCCAGACTTTCTTTAGAAACCATTCTACAACAACTAGGAAAAAGGGTAGGGGAAGTCAACCTATGGTCAATACATCCTCTTCCAATTCATCCATCAAGGGTGAAATTGGAAACAAGTTGGAAGATTTCAAGAGTGAGATGTTGCAAACCCTTGCCTTATAGATGGAAACTATGCACAATAGGAGAAAGTAGGAGGAAGCAAAGAGGGCCTTGGCCATTTTTTGTCCTAGATGCACCAAGAGGCACCCTAGGAATGAACGTCCATTGAATTCTATTGAGATTTGCTCAGTCTGTGAACAAAACCACTCCATAGAAAAGTGCCCTTCTTTTCCTGGACTCAAATTTGTATATCAAGGAGATGAAGGGGTCACTGAGAAGCTCTGTATAGAAACCAAAGGAGACCTCATGGGCCTAGGCGATACCAACAGGGCATGCAAGGGTCATCCCATGCATATTACAACCCCAACCAGACCACATCCATACCTTCTTGGGGATGCCCTACTTATCCTTCCTGGTCTACACCTCCTCCTTGGTCCTTTTCATCTCAGTATCATTCCCAGCTAGCCAGCCAGTCATTTCAAGCATATGCTCCGCCACAACCTCAGCGGAATGCAACACCACAGGGGTGGAGTCCCCAATACAACAATGTCCCAACTTTATTTCCTTCACCACATGTCCAACCATAGTTGTTACACTCTGCTCAACCTAAACAACCCCATATGCCTACCTGACCAAATTTGAACCCAAACAACAGATAGGCACAACAAGTATACAATGGAGAGAAATCATATCCAACTTATGCTATGGAGATCCAGGAAATTATCCTGAGATTTGGGAGAGTTCGCCCAGATAACCAACCTCCACCTCAACCTAGGGAGGGTGAAGAAGAAAGAGAGGAAAGGTTGAAGAAGAAAGAGAGGAAAGCATTCTTAAAGTAAATCCACCCTTTCCAAAGAGATTAACTCAACCACTCCAGCCTACCCCAAAAGAGACTGAACTTCTGGGAGAATTGAAAAACCTATGTGTCAAGATTCCACTTCTCGAAGTCATCAAGGATGTACCAATTTACAACAATTTGATTATGGAGAAGTGTTTCAAGCATCCAGGGAGGTGAAAAATAGATGCCCCTACCATTAATGTCATTAGACAACTGTCCGACATAATGTTGGGGCAGGTAATCTATCCAAAGTATTTGGACCCCAACATCCCTGTAGTAGATGTGCACATCAATGGCACCATTGTCCCACACACTTTGATCGATCTTGGGGCTGCCATTAATGCGATGACCAAGGACACCATGCTCAAGCTCAACCTCCAAGATTCATTGAGAATGACGACAATAGTCCTACAACTTGAAGACTGCTCCACAGTGGCCCCTAAGGGGATTGTGGAGGATGTGATGGTTTCCATTGACTCTTGGGAGTACCTTGCAGATTTCCTAGTTCTCCAACCTAAGGATAAGCTTATTGGTTTCCCTCTCATCCTTGGGAGGCCCTGGTTGGCCACTGTCAATGCTTACATCAGTTGCAAAGCTGAGAATATGACCAAAAAGAATGGGCATATGTCCAAGTAGTTAGTCCTATACCCTCCTGCTCATCCATCTCTAGAGCATGCTTTACCTTTATGGCTAGAATAGGAGGAAGAATATGAAGTTTATTCTACCCAATTGTATACCTTAGAAACAACCATGGGAGGAGGACAATAGGATGAATATGAGTTGATTGAACACCTACTCCAAAGTCCAACTCCCAGTACATTGTCCCAAGAAGAAGTAGTAAAGGAAAGCTAGAACAACCATCCAATTGATCTGTACTTGGCTACTCCATCTCAAAACCATAGAATTTGGTTATGAGAGAACTTTGAAAATAAATCCATCTCTTTTTGTTCTCCAAGAGGAGAAGTTGTTCAACATGCTAAAGGAACATCTAGATGTCTTCAATTGGAGTTACAAAGAAATGAAGGGAGTACACCCCTCAATATGTACTCACCAAATTTACATAAAAGAAGGTTGCAAGCCAGTTTGACAACCCCAAAGGAAGATGAATCGAGATCTTAAATATATAGTAAAAGAAGAACTGCAAAAATTGCTAGATGCAGGATTCATTTATCCTATCTTCGACAGTGAGTGGGTCTCTCCTTTGGTGTTAGTTCCCAAGAAAAATGGTAAGTGGAGGATTTGTGTCGATTATAGGGAGTTGAACAAAGGCACAAAGAAGGACCATTTCCCTCTACATTTCATCGACCAAGTGCTAGATGGACTGGCAGAGATTTTTTTTTTCTCTTTCCTAGATGGATTCAACGAGTATAATCAAATCTAGATTAGCCCAAAAGACCAAGATAAAACCACCTTCACTTGTCCTTGGGGTACTTTTTCCTATAGGGTCCTTCATTTTGGCCTATGCAATGCTTTTGCCACTTTCCAGAGAGCAGTCCTGAGTATCTTTGTTGAGTTGGTCCATGATGCGGTAGAAATCTATATGGTTGATTTCACACCTTATGGGGGTGATTTTGAGGAGGCTTTGTCCAACTTAGGTAAGGTACTACACAAATGCATTGAGGTGAACTTGTCTCTCAGTCTCAAGAAATGTGAATTCTTGATGACTATAGGGACCATGCTAGGTCATTCAATATCTCAGCAAGGACTGTAGATGGACCCAAACATAGCTATCATCCAAAGGGTCCCACCTCCTCAAAAGCAAAGAGATGTCAGAAGTTTCCTAGGGTTAGATGGATACTACTGAAGGTTCATAAAGGACTTCAGCAAGTTGGTCTCTCCTTTTTTTGGGTTGTTGGCCAAGGACTTTGAGTTTATATGGTAAAAAAACTATCAAGAGGCCTTGGACATCCTCAAGAACAAGTTAACCACTGCCCCAATTCTCCGAGGCCCAAATTGGGCCCTTCCTTTCCACATTCATGCTGATGCCTCACACAAAGCTATAGGAGTAGCCCTAGGTCAGATAGATGAAAAATTTCCTTATGCCATTTATTTTATTAGTAAGAATCTGTCAAAGGCCGAATTGAACTAGAAAGTGACCGAAAAGGAGCTCTTGGCTATTGTGCATTTATTGAACAAGGCATTATATTACAGGCTATCAAACATTTTTCCATACTGACCATACTGCAATAAAATATTTAATGAATAAACCCGGTGTGAATGCTTATATTATAAGATCGTTACTTTTATTACAACAGTTTGATCTAACTATTGTTGATAAGCCTGGTAAGGAAAATGTTGTTGCATAATTTTTTTCTAGATTAACTTTTCCTGTAGGTGAAGAAGGAATGGTTGATGATCAGTCATCAGCTGAGCACTTGTTTTCCATTTCAATTCTCTTTCCATGGTTTGCTGACATAGAAAACTATTTGGTATCTGCATAGTTCCCACCAAGCTTGTCCTCCAAAAAGAAAAGAAAGATATAAGGAAGAGCACCCCCTTCACTTGGATTGGGGGAAATATCTTCAAACTTTGCTTAGATCATATCTTGAGAAGGTGTGTCAAGGAGGAGGAAGTCTTTGACATCCTTCTAACCTGTCATGATGGGCCTTATGGAGGTCACTTTGCAGCAAAGAGGACAAC
>APFE031143230.1:60698-86819 GCA_000404065.3 Pinus taeda | reverse complement strand
TGGTTTAGATGAGTTCAGAATGCAGGCCCTTCTACACACATAGGTAATTCAACTTCAGAGGAAGATTTGGCATGATAAGAAAATCAAGGATAAGAAATTTCAAGAAGGTGATTAGGCCTTGTTATATGATTCCAGATATAAAGACTTTAAGGGAAAGTTAAGGACAAGATGGCTAGGACCTTATGTTATAGAAAGATGTCATGAAAATGGTTCAGTGCAAATCAAAACCATAGATGAAGAGGCCATTCCTTTACTTGTTAATGGACACCGATTGAAAGTTTACAAAAGACCATTGTCAAAGCAAGAGTTCATTGATGGTATCAATAAAATAGTGATGGTGGTGAAGTAAGTTTCAGCTCCTGCTTCATCAAATCACTGAGAAAAATAAGAAAAATAAGGATTCAAGTGAAAACCTCCATGAGGTGCTTGAGTCCGACTATTGGGTTGAAAACCTCTTGGGGAGGCCCAATGGTGTCAAAAACCTCTCTTGAGGTGCCTAGGGAAAACAGATAGGATGAAAACCTCTTAGAGGCAGACTAGTTGTTTTCAAAAAAAAAAGAGAAAAATTAATGAAAATTTCTATTTGCAGGGGAGCAAGGAGGACGATAAAAGAATAAAGGAGGATGAAAAAGGGACCTATTTCACTCAAACTTTTATTTTTCCACTCATTGTCATTCATAACTCCACCATTTTTTTCATTTTTGTTCACTCCTTTGCTTCAGTTTACAATGGGAGTGTGTTTTCTACAAGATCCCCTGTAAAACTATAAGATCCCCTAAAAACCTACATGATTATCCTGTAGGAATTACAATGGCTTGGGAATCCTACAGGATGTGATCCTAGGGCAAGGAAATGACCTCCCATGTCAAAATAATGACATCCCTACATCACAACTTCATTACCATACATGTCTTCCCTTTCATCAACCCTGCATTCACCATAAAAAAATCAGTTTCAAAAAAAAAAATTCACAGTCTTCAAGAGAAAACACAAAGAGAAAAAATGAAATAGAGAGTAGAAGGAAGCTGCACTTGAGTATTTCTCATTTCTCCACACTCCTAGTCTTCCTCTCAATCCATGTCACCATCCTCAAAATCCCACCAGAGTGTATGATTAAAAGTTACGAGGGAGAAGAAACTACAGGACATCCTATAGGAAATCTTGTAGCAACCTATCCCACAAAATAAAAAACATGAGTATCTGCAAGCTTCCAGCATGAAGATCCAAGGGCAGAAGGAGCTCCAAAGTAGCAGCAACACCATCATTTTCAACACTAGGTACATACACATCAAAGAAATCGTTAGAGAGAAATAAAAAAGGAAGGGGAAATAGCATGCAACCAACACACAACAAGCACCTCAGGTCTTCAACAACTACAACAAGGTATTAGCACCATAGATAAGTATCTCGCTTCACTCTCTCGTTTGCATAATGTATTCAAAAGATGTAAAGGTTACGAGTAAGTTGGTTATAAGTGAAAGGTGGTCGGTTAAATTGGCCACCTTCGTTTAGTCGACGAAGACAAAACAGTTGGTCCTCCCACACGTGACAACAGTAAAGTCAGAAAAATAGAAGAGAAGGACAAAAATAGTTAAGTCTATGGAGGCATGAACTAGGAGTGGGGAATGATGAGTTGGTAGTGGGGACCAATGGTCCAAAAATAGAAAACATACCTCTGCTGCCAGCACACCTCACATAACTCGGCCATAAGAGGAAATACTAGGTGGCCCCCATGCACTCATGCATTCATTTCCTCGAGGTTCACTCTAGCAAAGTCACTCTCATACCCAGGCAACCTATAGAAGAGGAAAATTCCATCTATCTCCTGCACAGGACTTCCTACAGGATTACATAGGAAATCCTACTAAATCGCATAGGAATCCTACAGGATACAGACAGACAGTCTACAAGATTGGTCGAGAGGAGTTTCAGAGCGGAAAACATGGGGGTTGACTACAAAAAACACTATGAAGAGGTTGGCTCTATAATTAATTTCCTTTTTCAAAGTGAATTGAACAAAAAATCCCCTAGTAGTTAATGAATTTGGTAGTTTTGTGAACCATCTTAGCTCCTCAAAATTCACCAACAAAATGACAGGGGGGGTTTAATAGAAGGGATCCCATTAAAAGCGTGAGAATCCACCAACACCCTCAAGTGTTAGAAATCTTCACAAGGCATAATTGGATGGGGTGTTTTGAAAAACTAAGAGTATGATGATGAAGTGGCTCGATATTTTTCTCTCTCCCTCATTCCATTGACCATAATTCATGCCACTGTTGTGGTGAGAGGCATCTCCATAGAGCTCACCCCTGAACTCATAAGCAGAATTACCACACTTCCCCTAGGAGTGCCTTGGAGAAAGGAAGACAAGGGAGATAACCATATTTCCAAGAAGAAGTTCTTTTTAGAGGGAGAAGAGCCCATTGAGGAAAAAAATGGAGTAAGGAGAGCAAGCCTACCATACCCTTTGAATGAGATGAGCTACCACCTTAATAAATACATATCATGTGAGGGTAGGTATAGTGTGGTTTATGGGTATCACTTTAGGCTTCTTGAAGAATTGAGGTTTGGAGAAAAAACACCTCCTCACCACAAGCTCAGTGTACCATACTTCCTTTTGCAATCACTGATAGACACAAGCATAAAGGTGCAAGAGGAAGCCACCAATAGTTAGCCCACCATGGGTTAATTAGAATCATCATAGAAGATGCCCTCCACAACCTAAGAATTCCTATCCAATGGTAAATTTTCAGAGACATGCAGACAAAGGAGGACATCAAAGCCCTCACATATGACATTGGTCCTATTGTCAGTAAACAGGATGAGGATGAAACTAAAATAGAAGGAGAAGAAGCAGAGAGGGATGAAGATGAAACAGATGAGGAGGAACAAGAGTAGAAAGAGAATGAAGGTGATGAGGAAACAAAGGAAGACGTCAAGGAGGAGATTGATAAACAATATGAGGATCTAGAAGGAGGAGGAGTCACCTAGGGTGTCTCTGGAACCCACTCAGAGAGAAGCAGTAGCTTCCCTCGTTGCTCTTAGCAACCCTATCAAACATAAAAGCAAAAGACAAATGCAGACCCCCTTATATTTCAGGACAAGGAAAAGCACAAGGATAAGGCAGGGGAAACCCCAAACTCCAACCAAAATTCCCATTGTAATTGATGACTCACCTAAACAGCAGGAGAAAATGCCTCCTCCTAAGTCTCCTATCACCTATGTGAGAAGGCCTATAACTAGATCCACCTCATCCAAAGGAAAAGAAATCCTACAAGGTATACAATAGGACCTATAGGAAGCAGAAGTAGTCCTACAGGAGACTCTGCTAAATCTACAGGAGACTCAAAAATTGGATAAGGAGGGAATCCTACAGTAAGAAACTAAGGAAGAAAACCTAGAGCTAAGGGAACCTAGCCCCCAACCTAACCTTGACTCCTACTACAGATTTATTGAAGGGGGCAAGGTCATTCCACAAAAAATTTCTATTCCATTATTCTTTGAGCTTGAGAAGGAGAGACATAGAACTCATAGATGGATGTAGATTGCCAAGTCCAAGGGGGTGGAGGACATTGGTCACATGGAGGAGAAGCTCAAGGAGATGGGCAAAGAACTAAGTAGCTTGAGGGATAGAGAGGCCATAATGAGAAATTAGCCGGAGACAGAAAATGCATGGTTGAAAGGACAACTGCAATAAAGAGAGAATCAATTGTCATGTATGGCCAATCTCTCTTTGGAAGAAATCCAATACAGGATGCCAGCTAAATGCTATGCCCTATACCTTAAGGAATAGTGGTTGTAGTTCCAAATCAAGACCCTATCATAGAGAGGAACTATGCCATTTTAGGATTATAGATAGTTCATTGATCTTTGTGATCAAAGTACATTGGAAGACAGGGCCAAGATGTCTGAGTTTTAATTGCATAACATGGCCTTAACAGACATGAATGTATGGAACCCTAATGCCAAGCTAGGAGATTTACAGTTGATGACTTTGGCATCATGGATGAACCATGAGGAAGCAAGGGCTACATAAATGAAGAAGATATTGACAAGAGAACAAATAAAGCCTCTTATGATCAGAGCTGAGCCGTCCAATCTAATGGCCCTCATTAGTACACATAATTTAATTGCAAATGATCCGCAACTTGCACCTAGGTATCTTGCTGCCCAAGAGCAAGAAATTTCACATTTTGAGGACATGTTCAAGTTGTTAGGGGATGATAGCATGCAAGCTTTCCTGAGGATATGGAACACATTTCCATACAAAGAGAGTGTCACTTTCCTCAAAGAATGAGAGAAGCACAAAATAGGACACGCATGTACAAGAAATCTAAGCAAAGGCTCAAAGTCAATTGGATTGGATTGAGACTCAGTCCACCACTACTCTAGGAATTCTAGAAGGAAGGAAGGAAGAATAAGAAAGGAGGTAGTGGGAGGAGGTAGAAAAGAAAGCAGGCTTCTATGAACAAGAAGAGGAAACCACATTAGACGCATGGGATGCCAGGGAGGCCACTAGAGCTATGAAAGACATGGATATTGATTGAGTTACTCAAAGGATGAGTCAACACTTTCAGTAGGGGGTGATGATGAGCCTCATCAATGGGTAATTATATGGGCCTTAATTCACCTCCTATCTTAGTCAAACCAACTCTTCTCACATCTTATTACATGTTTTGATTATATTTTGTTTAATGAGATGATTTAAAGTAAGGTATTATGCCTAGTGGACTAATATGCATTGAATGTAAGTTTGGAAGAGAAAATCAAGGAATTTTGGGCAAGACTAAGGTTTGAAACTCAAATGGGAGAAGGGAGAGAGATTGTAGGAGGTAAAGCCTCCTCATTTACTCCTCCCCCATCCAAATATTCTTCAATTAATCCCACCAGCTCGAAGTGCAAGCAACCAAGTCATGAAGATTATAAGGTAGCCGAGAAAGTGATAGACAAAGAGTTAGTTCTTCTCGAGTTTGGGATCCGAGCCTCCCTAAATTTAAGGAAGTCATTGGATACTTTAGTTGTATAAGTAGAGAAGCTTAGAGCCTAAGTAGAGAAGTTGTGTTTGATGTTTTTAACTTCCATGCTTAGGATAGTAGCATTTTGTTCATGTTAATTTAGCATCATTGCAAAGCATATCTCTTAGCAGTTAATTAGGAAATGGTGTGCCTTAGCATTGAATTTCAGTCTTTTTCATTATTGCAGTAGATCAACTCTCTCTTAGAGTATATTTCTATTTCTTTCATCAAGGAAACAAGCTTCTTCTGAATCCAAAGAAGTCTAGCTTGAAAACCCTAGTGGTCTCTCGCTAGCTGAAGAGTGACAAAAGGCAGAACCATCACTTTTACTTGTTTATACAACACTGTCACCTCCAAGGTTGTATCAACCTCAGGTTGATAAAGTAAAGTTGGTAGCCCAAGAGTTACAACATTCTTGCTGGAGTATTGGTTCTCATTAGTAGTTCTTGGCTAGCTACAACTATTGCATTTATAAGTTGTAGATATGGAGATATGTATATTTATGATGGAAATTCCACTAACAAATTCACATTATATCCTCCTACAAAAAACAATAATTGAAATGGAAAGTGAAGTTTGGATTGATGATGATGATAATGAAGACTTTGAGGATATTCAACCTATATTTACTCTTTCAAAAATTGACGAGGAAGATCAATTGATAAATTTGATGAATAACAATGAATCTTCTTCATATTGTGAAAAAAATCTAAGTTTTGAAGAGAAATGTAACATTGAATATTTTTCACCAATACAATCCAAAGTAGCTTTACGTTCTATGAAAAAGTTTGGAAATTCTTGAGTAGAATTTTTTCTAGGCAAAACATTAAACATTAATAATAACTTTGAAGAATTTCAAAAGAAAAAAAATGATAAAGATGCTACAAAAACAGTCTTCTACATATTCATGGGAATACATTAACATGAAGGAAATTGACCCTAACACATGTATGCATCACATTTATATTCGAAGAAATGCCAAACCAGTGAGATAACATCAAAGAAGGATGAATCCCAATATGAGGGAAACTGCTAAAGAGGAATTACAAAAATTGGTTAATGTAACTTTCATTTACCTAATATCATACAACCAATGGATTTCACCTTTAGTGATCGTTCCTTAAAAGAATGGAAAGTGGAGAGTGTGTATTAATTATAAGGAACTAAACAAGGCTACTTTAAAATATCATTTTCTGCTACTTTTCATTGATCAAGTATTAGATACTTTAGTAGGGAGGAAATATTTTTTATTTCTTGATGGTTTCAGTGGATATAATGAAATTCAACTTGAACTAGAATATCAAGACAAAACAACTTTTACATATCCATGGGGTATGCATGGTTACAGGGTACTTTTGGTTTATATAATGCACATGTTACATTTCAAAGATCATTTTATGTATCTTTTATGACTTGATCCATGATTGTGTAGAAGTTTACATGGATGATTTTAATTTCTATGGAAACACTTTTTAAGAAGCTATGGATAAATTAGAAAAAAATCTCATTAGATGCAAAGAAGCAAATCTTTCATTAAGTGATGAGAAATGCTTTGTGATGTTGAATGAGGGCATTTTTTTGGGACATCATAATTTAGGTGTTGGAATCAAGGTGGATGCATTTAAGATAGAGGTAATATCAAAAAATTTAGTTCCTAATTGCTAGAGAGATGTTAGAAGTTTTTATTTTTTTTTATTTTTTTTATAAGTAAGAGACGAACCTTGTATTAATCAAAGTAAGTTACATAACATACAGAAAGCCCTAGACAGCAAGGCGGCAAGGATCCAAAAAGGAAAAAAGCCTCCAGGCCATAGAATAACTAAATAGAGCCTCACATACATGCACAACAACAATAGAACAAGAGTCCCAGAACAGAGGACAGCCAACAGCTAGCACAAGAAACCCCACCAAGGAGGACCAGAAACCAATCCAAAGGTTAGCATGGAAAATGCAAGAGAGTGGTTTCCATCTTCTCAAAGCACCACGCATCAACCCCTGAACAGAACTGCAAGCATTGACCATTCAAAGGTAGGGATCCATGACCGTGGTAAAGCGGACTGCCAGGCCCACAGAGGGACCCCCCTAGGTGATGTGGCACCTGGATGACCATCTCGCCAACAACTCAAGATGGGGACCACTAGATCAGATCGGGTTTGGAACATTTGAGTAACTTGCTAAAAAAATCCTAACTGTTGAGAGAGTGACCTGATCCCATGCCCCTCGACAATATCGCACAACCGAGATGCACGGGGGTTAACCACACAATGAGAGTGGTTTTTTCTCTCATCCCAACGTCACGTGTCACAACCTGAGAGAAATCGCATGCCCCATCCTCTAAAGCAGATATCATCCAGAGCTTGCATGAAAAACCACTTGTGGTTTTGCGATCATGAAGTCACCAAAAGGGGGTTGTGCGAGCAATCCTGCCGGCCAAACTGTGTCCAACCAATCCGAGTTGTCTAAAAGGAGTTTCCATCAGAGACCCGTTGAGCCAAAAGAGCAATGGCAATCCAATTTTGTCAATGCGCGACTCAAAGCCTGCATCCATCATCCCTTTGAACATAACACGAAGTTGAGTTAGGCGATGTTTTCACCACCCCTGTCCCAGTGTCAGCCCTGTCCATCCAAAAACCCCTATCTGCATTTGCCAGGGTGACACAGTCCTCCTGTAGCTTCCTTGCTAGAAGTAAATCCCATGGATACTGTGAAACCCTGTCTCCATTGGCCAACCTATCTGCAAGCATATTAGCCTTCCTCCTAGCATGGACAAATCTTATTATTTTAAGGATTCATAAGTGAGATTGGATACAGTGAAACACTTGCAGTAGCTTCCAGTGCTTTGACACTTTGTCTAGTGAGGATCCATTTTGAATCTTCTTGGAAGCTTTGATGTCCAATTCTGAATTTGCTTCAATTATAACATTCCATAAATTTGTTTCCACCAGAATCTCCATACATTGATCAAGTGCCAAAAGCTCAACCATGTTATTGGTGCCCTTTTCCAGGTGGCCATGGAAAATGTATTTTGTTAGCTCCTCAGAATCCTTTATGGTACCCATGAAGCCAACTTCCGCGGGTTGCCCTTGGGAGTTCCATCAATATTAACTTTAAAGAAGCCCTATGGAGAGGGCTGCCAACCCCAATCCCCAATGTTAATATTTCTCACATTCTTCTTTATTTCTTGAGGATTGAGAGATTAAAGATCCAGGTTGGTAAGAATGTGCACCTCATGAGGTAGAGGAGGGTTTGAAGGGTTTGTTCTCAGAATGCTCCTAACTCTTTCGTTGAGCTGTTTCAAAATCTGATTGATGATAAGCAGGGGTTCTCTGGCTTTATCTTTGAAGATTTGCATGTTTTGTTCTTTCCAAATATTCCAGATGACAAAGCCTGGTACAAGCATCTAGGTCTTATTGATGATTTCATTGTCTGAGAAGTTCTTTCTCCAGTTTGTTAAAGTATTGAAAATGCTGAGCCTGTCCCTGTCAGTCTATCTGAAGCTAGAGGCTACCCAATCCCAAATTTTAGCAGAAAAAGAACATAGATTTAGAAGGTGTTCGATCATTTCCTCATGCGAGCCATAGAGGTGACATTTAGAGGGTCCAATGAAACCTTTCTTGAGAAGCTTATCCCATGTGAGAATTTTCCTTTGATGAACTAGCCAGATAAATAGTTTGACTTTCATCCACTAAGGAATTTGCCACAATTCCTGCCAAACTTTCTCAGCATTTACAGAGTTCAATTCAATGATTGTCTGTTTCGCACCTTTGAGATTATATTTTCCTTCATTATTATTTCCCCATCTTAATTGGTCAGGTAAGGAGGAGACCAGAATTATTCTTTGCTCTAAATCCTTGGCTAGAACCTCTACCATGGCCTTCAAAGGGCTCTCCTCAGTATAACTTAGGTTCTTCCATTTCCTTCATTTATCCTTATCCCTCTCCTGATCCCAAAAATATTTTACTTTTGAAAGCCCTTTGCAGTTTGTGTCTCTCTTGAGCGCTGCCAGTTCATTCCTGATCATGATGGGTTCCTGTTGCTAGCTGTCCTCCTAGAAGCGAGTTGGGTCCGCTACTCTAATGTTACTGAACAATAATTTTGTTCTCCCACGCAAGGTTCTAGATGTGTGAGCCTCTTATTTGTCCTGTCATTCTAATATGATCATGTTCCTGCCAGTGCCTGGCATACTTTTGTGTCCAAAGCTTGGCTTAGGGTGCTCTCATCTCCTTGATCCAATGCCACCAGAGTTTGGCACCCAAAGCTTGACTTAGAGTTTCTAGATCCTCTAGCCCCAAACCACCATGGCTTTTGGGCTTGTAGAGCTTGTCCCAGACAACTAGAGCCCACTTATTTTTCTTTTCCCCTCTGCCCCACAGGAAGTTTCTTTGAATGCTTCTTATTTTCTACTTAATGCCTTGGGAGCAGGCATAGCTGCAAACATAAATATGGGAATGGCCTGCAAAACCACCTGAGTGAGCACCAGTCACCCTACGAAGTTTAAAGCCCAGCAAGTCCAATTGCTGATCTTGTCCTAAAGTTTGTTTAAAATCAGTTCCCATATTTTCTTACATAGAGGTTTGTCAGTAAGAGGTATGCCCAGATATTTGAAGGGCGACAGTTCCCTTTGAAAACCAAGAATCCTAGAGATGTTTCTTTGTATGGCACTATTAGTGTTAAAGAAGAAAATTTTGGACTTTTTTTGAGTTACCTCAGTGCCTGTTGCCATAGTGAAGTCGTTTAAGATCTCTTTGATTGCCCTTGCCTCCTTAACTGTGGGCACACCTTGCAGCATAGTATCATCCATGAACTGTTGATAAGTGTTTGCCTCCCCATCTGAGGTGAGCTTGTTCCCTTGAATTCTACCTTCAACATTTTCCATTTTGATTGCCCTCCCCAGCCCTTCCATCATGAGGACAAAGAGGAAGGGAGAAAGTGGATCACCTTGTCTAAGCCCTCTAGAAGGTATAAAAGTATTAGAGGGAGCTCCATTAAGTAGAATGGAGAAACTAGTTGAGGTGACTAGTGCCATGACTCATCTTATCCAATCCTGGTTAAAGCCATAGGCTTTTAGAATAGCTCTTATGTAAGACAAGTTGAGTTTGTCATAGGCCTTCGCTAGGTCCAATTGAATGATCATACCTACTTTCTTATTTCTTTTGAGAGAGTGAACCACCTCGTGTGCTTTGATGATGTTGTTAAGAATATGTCTTCCTTCCACATAGCTGGTTTGCTCTTTTGAGATGAGTGAAGGTAGCAGTGGCTTGAGTCTATTGGCTATCACTTTGGAGATAATTTTATATACCACATTACATAATGCGATGGGCCTAAATCCCTCTGGAGTAATAACATTCTCCTTTTTGGGGATCAAAGCTATAAAGGTCACATTTAGAGCTTTCAGAACCTTTTTGTGTTGTCTTAAGTCTTCCACCACCTCAATGATGTCCTGTTTGACTGTATCCTAGCAGGTTTTGAAGAAATCAACATTGAAACCATCTGGGCCTAGTGCTTTTCCATTCTGCATATCCTTGATCACCTCACTAACCTCCTCTTCTGAGACTGGCCTATTGATATTATGGTTGTCCTCCCTTGTGACCAACTTGGGAATGTGCTGAGTGATCTTATCAATGAACCTTGTTTTGTCTTCCATTGGCTCCTTTGCAATGTCAGAGAAGTGTTGCACTAGGGTTGATTCCATGTCCTTGTGAGCGACAAGCTCAATACCTTGAGAATCCTTTAGCTTTGTGATTATGTTGAGTGCCCTGTGGGCCATAGTGGATTTGTGGAAGAACTTGGTGTTCCTTTCTCCCTCTTTGATCCATTGAATTTTGGATTTTTGTCTCCAAAATGTTTCCTCTTGTAGGCAACACTCTTCACGTTCTTTCTACAAAGAATCAGTTAGGTTATGTCTTTCCTCATTGAAGCCCTCTATGATGTTGATCTGATTGATTTCCTAGAGCTTTTGTTCTGTACTCTTTCTATCCTTGATAATATCCCCAAATTCATTTTTGTTCTAGTCCTTAAGTTTGGATTTGATATGTTTCAGTCTCTACTAGAGCATGTACATCTTGGTACCCTGAATATTCAAATCCTCCTTCCACCAAGTGGCAATGTTACTGGTGAAATTGGGGTGAGAGAGCCAGGAATTTTCGAATATGAACGACCTATTTCTCGGAGTGCCCATAAAGGATGCCTCTAGCTGTATAGGCCAATGATCCAAGCCTCCAAAGGGTAGAATGGATGCTGTGATTACTGATCCTGTGAGTATGAGATCCTCAGAAACAATAAACCTATCCAGTTTTGATGCCACTTAGGAAACCCCTCCTCTTTTGTTGTTCCAAGTGAAGGTTCCATTTATAGTCTCCATGTCCACTAGTCCCATGTTCATGAAGAAATCTTGGAAGGCTTCAGAGTCCCTACCAAGCTATCTCATGCCTCCTTTGTTTTCCGAAAGAGATCTGATCATATTGAAATCCCCTACTAGTATCTAGTGTATGTTGGGGTAACGAGTTCTGAGCCCTTCCAAAGAGGTGAGAAGCTTGAGTTTATCTGCTTGCTATTGAGGGCCATATACATTAGTTAACATGTAAGTCTCCTTGTCACCTACAGGACTACACACCAAAGAAAGATAGTTCCTGGACACTTCAGCATCTAGGATTCCCAATTTTTGTGGATCCCACAACGTGAGAATCCCTCCTGCAGAGTTATTAGCTTTAACCTCCAAATAATCATACTTGATTAACCATTTATTGTGGATTTCTCTTATTTTCTCCATTGAACATTTTGTCTCCTGAATAAATACCATATCTGGTTTTAATTTTTTTATTCTATTACTTAGATTTCTTTGTTTCCTTGTACTACCTAAACCTCTAATATTCCAAGTTGTAAGCTTCATTAAGAAAGGTTGGTAAAATAATAGCTGGTAAGATCTTTCATCTTACTTGAGTTAATCAGTAGTTTCCCACATTCAGTTAGTAGTTCATTTTGTCTTTTCCTTCCTCTTTTCCTTCCTGATTTTTTTGGAGATAGTGTCTGCTGGTTCTCCATCATTTTGATCCCACTCTACTCTTGGATTTCGTGGTTTCTTTTGACCCCATTTCCCTTTGGTTGTTCCCTCCATAGATAGAGTTTTTGGACTTGATCATAGTCTTCTTTTGGCAATGAGTCTACTCCTTTGTTCTTTCCTTGCTCCAGAAATTGTTCTAGGTCTAGATTTTCCTTGTCTAGAATCTCCTGCAGTTCATGATCCTCTGTACCTACCTCACTTGGGGTCATCTCATGGTCTTTGCTGATCTCCATGCAGTTTTGTATCTCCTCTGTCTACTGGTTGTTTACTGGGATGTCCTCCATTGCAGCTTCCATATCCTTCTCCTTAGGGATGTTCTCCTTAACCTGGGTTGTCTCCATGCTCTCCTTCATATCCTCTAGGATTTTGAAACTATTGTATTTTGTCTGTCTACCTTCACTCATTTTCTTATGTGATCTTTTACCCCCTTTCCCTTTACTCCCAACCTTGGTAAAACCCTCATGATCTTTGTCCATAGAGGTTTTCCCATTGCTTTCTACCTTGTTTGTGGGACAATCTCTGAATAGCTGTCCATGTTCATGACATTTGCGACATCTAAATGGTATGTGCTCATAGTTTATCGTTTGCATCAATTCCTCATCATATACTTCTAAGATTATTGCTTTTGGAAGGGCTCCAGATAAGTCCATTTACACACATATTTAGGTGAAGGAGGTATATCTACCTTTGAGAGTTGCCTCTAATATTTTCAGAAAATACCCCAGCTTGTTTCCGATAGTTTTCAAGGACTCTGGTTGCCAGTAGTCCATAGATAATGAGTATAGTCTGATCTAAATAGGTACAAATGTGAATGTTTCACATTCTAGAATGAAGCTCATCGTCCATGGGTGCATGTAGAGTCCTGCCACAGTGTAGAAGTAAGGTCCCCCTTCAAACACTCTATCTTTCTCCTCTAGGCTCGCAAACACCACTGTGAAGAATCCCTTAGAACCCAGATGCAAATTTATTTCTCCCTTGGGATTCCAAAGGCTTCTGATCCAGATGTGTAGAGCTTTCTCCGTTGGCCATAACCCCATAAACTTGTAGATGATCGCATGTTCTTTCATATGGTCCCTATGCACTTGAGTCGCTGGATCACTTAATATGACCCTGAGGTTGATGCTCTATTTAGGTTTGTAGACTCCCGTATTTTTCTTATGAGGCATTTTCCTGCTACTGCCTTCCTTCTCCCTTTCTTGATTTGTTGTCCATTGTTTTTCTTCCTGATTTTGGATCTCATCAGTTCCCATTGTTTCCTTGCCTCTTGCTTCTGATCTCTTTTCCATTGGTATTTTGAACTGCTTCCCTCCTACCTCCTTGCCTCCCTCCATGATAGCTTGACTGTAGGAGGGAGCGACGGTTCCCCCTGCACGACCCACCATAGAACCCTAAAACCAGACTTGGTGCGAACTTCAAACCTTTCTTAAGTTGCAGAGCTCCTATTTCCAACACTCTGGCCACACCAAGTTCTCCGATGTTAGAAGTTTTCTTAGTTTTACAGGATATTACAAAATATTCATATAAAACTTCACAAAAAAACTTCTCCACTCTTTAAACTCCTTACAAAATATTGTGATTTTGTTTGGAATTCTGACTGCTAAAAGGCATTTGAATCATTGAAATAGGAAATTATTGAAGCATCAATCTTAAGAGGGCCAAACTAGTCTCTCCCGTTTCATATTTCAATTAATACTTCAAATACAAATTTAGGAGTTGTATTGGGACAAAAATGCTTGGATCCTTATGCTATTTATTATACGAGTACAAATTTGACTCCTATCGAGTTAAATTATACAGTTACAGAAAGTTAGTTTTTAGTTGTTGTTCACACCATTAATAAGTTCAAACATTATGTCATTGGTTATGAAACTTTCATTCATATTTATCATTTTTCTATTATATATTTAATGAATAAACCAATTAGTAATGGCAAGATCACTAGATGGTTGTTATTTGTTACATGAATTCAATATCACCATCCTGGCTAGGTAAGGAAAGGAAAACATAGTTGGTGATTTCCTCTCTAGGACGTAGAATGATAATATTGATACTCCTGTAAAGGATAATTTTATGACGAATACCTTATTGCAGTGTCTACTAAAACTCCTCAGTTTGCAGATATTGCTAACTATTTGGCTACAGGAAAATTACCTCCACAATTGTCATCCAAGGAAAGACCAGAAAGTCATCGAATCTAGTGCACCCTACTCATGGCTAGAGGGAGAATTATACCAAACCAGACTTTATTTGATTATCCAAAGATGTGTTCGAGACGATGAAGTAATAGAGATATTAAAATATTTTCATGATGATTCATGTGGAGGAAACTTTTTTGATAGAAGGACTGCATACAAAGTGCTTCTTTTGAGATATTACTAGCTTTCTCTTTTTAGAGATTCCAAGGAATATCTAAAAAGATGTGATAGCTACCAAAGAATGGGGAGGACCATTCAATCAGATGAGAGACATCTACAACTTGGGTACTCAAAGAGCCTTTTGAAAAATAGGCTCTAGATT
The DNA here is from genome assembly GCA_000404065.3 of Pinus taeda. Lineage (NCBI taxonomy): Eukaryota > Viridiplantae > Streptophyta > Pinopsida > Pinales > Pinaceae > Pinus > Pinus taeda. Next base: position 72,227 of record APFE031143230.1, on the reverse strand, counting down.
TTGTTGGTCTAATAAACCCTCCATCTAAACAAAGGAGGTATATTCGTATCTATACAAATTATGTTACAAAATGGGTAGAGCCTAAGCCACTTCCTTTTCCTACTGAAAATGTTGTAGTTACATTTCTTTTTGAGGATATTTTCACTTGCTTTGATGTCCCAAGGGAAATTGTGATAGATCAAGGTGCTCAATTCATATCTAAGCTGGTGCAAAAAAATATGGAGCAATACAAAATCAAGCGTCCGAAGTCAACTCCATATCATCCACAGGCTAATGGGCAAGTGGAATCTAGCAACAAGGTACTTGAAGCTATATTGACCAAAACTGTACACTTTCACATAAGAGACTAGGCAAAAAGGCTTTCAAAGGCACTTTGGGGATACCACACCACATGGAGAAACACCACTGGACATACTCCCTATCATCTTGTCTATGGGAAGCAAGAGTTGCTTCCAATTGAATTCCAAGTGGAGACCTTTAGAACAACAAAAAAATTGTGGCTTAATCTATATGAATCTCAAAATCAAAGATTAACACAGTTGAATGAGCTAGATGAGATCCGACAAGATGCCATACAATGAAAAAACATAATCTAGCAAGAAAGAACCAAATGGCATGATAAATTCATCAAGGTCAAGAAATTCAATCCATGTGACTGTAATCTTCTTTTTTACTCTAAGATTAAGGATTTTCAAAGAAAATTTCAGACACATTGGCTTGGTCCCTATGAAATAGATATTGGTTTTATAATGAAGCAGTTAGAATCAAGACTATTGATGAAGAAAAATTCACCTTCCTTGTTAATGGGCATAGGGTAAAATTATATAATAATCCCTTTACAAGAGAAGAATTTGTTAAACATCTGCAAGAGAATTTTGATCTGAAATTGGTAAGTAAAGGAGATTCTCCTTCTCTACCACAACGAGAATTATAATTTATTTATTTTCTAAATAGAAAATAAACCAAAAAAATGAAATAATAATAATAATAAATAATAATAAAGGCATAGGTATGAAAACCAACATTGCTGGCATTCCTATGCAGAAAATCCTAGCTGAAAACCAAGGGATCCTTGGCAACTTAGATTTTCTAATTCTCTTTTCCTTTTCACATTTTTTCTTTATTCCCCCTTCCTTCTTTGGAATTATAATAAAATTTTGAAGTAGTAATATAGTTATGGAAGATTTTGTTTTGATTTTAAAAGAGAGTTGTCAACATTCCTCAGCATCGAAATCATCAACAAAGATCATTAACTTTCAACAAGAACAACAATTTTTCAAGCAAATCATGAAGTTGAAGGAACAACTACAAAATTTACAACATCCCACAACCAATTTCACATTCAACGACGAGTGGCAAAATTGTAAGCATTTTCAATAAAAAATAATTCACAAGGCATCATGAACTTGCAAATAATGGAAAGTAAGTACATCAAAGGTATGTATATAGGATATTAATTCAATTTTCATTAAAGAAAGAAATGGATCTATGAGTCTATTGAATTTTTATGATACATCTTTTGAATTGAAGACTGAAATTATGACCTTACTCATAATCTTATCCCATCATTCATTGTCATATCATAATCCCTCATGTCAAAAATCTCTTCCAACGAATCTAAACCATTCAAAATATCCCAAATTCTAATGGTCTTGCAAAATAAAATTTGTTGAATCATGGGAGATCATTAATAAAAGAGGAAGAGTTCGATTGAAATTAGACCACTTCTTTCACGACCTATTTCACTCCAAAGCCTGCCACCATCAAACCATTCCATTACCACATTTCTCTAACCATCCCTGTCAAAAGAGGCAATTTGGGGGCACAAATTCTCTTCCACAATGGGTGTTATCATCCGATATGAGCCAAATGGAACAGATTTCATCAGCGGCTATCAACAAGTTAGAGATCATTTGTAGAAGGAAGGATGGCTTAAATTCTTCAAAATGTTTTATGATTGCGAAGCTTAAGTCACCAAAAAATTTTCAGAGCATTTGATGGAGTGGAAGCTGATATTGGGGATATAACATTGAAAAAATCATAGAATCCTTTGTAGCAGAGGTGACAAAGCTCCCAAGGTATGGAAAAATTTGGTTAAGAATCAAAGACTTAGGGATGAGTAATGGAATTCCTTCTTTCATTATCTAGATATGGACACCTCAACTTTCAAGAAAGGAATTCTAGTCACAACACTTAAACCTAAAGGGAGAAACTTGTTATTAGTGATTTAGAAATTTCTTACCTATGAAGGTAGATTTGGAACCCTACTCTTTTACTTTCCAGATTGTTAATGTATTTTATTAGAGGAAAGGAATTAAATATGTCATATTGCTTGATGTGGAATCTTTAAAATATGGCTTTTCATATACAAAGAGACTCTAGAAATATTAACAGGGCTTTGTATCACCAAGATTTAGTGAAAATTCCTGTTGAGACACAATTGAAGTCTAGTGGTAATAATTGGCAATAATTTTTGGTTAGAAACCTATTGTAGCTACTACAACACCCTACAGAATTTTGGAATACACTCAATTTCATGTACTCATTCACAAAGTACTTTCATGTACTTTCTTGAAGAGTTTTTCTCCCCTTTGCAAGTTGGGTATACCATTGTCTATTTGCATGATTGGTTGTCACGCAATGTGTAGAAGCTTGTTCTGATGGTTTCAAGGGTCTATATTTCTGTCTATGAGTTGTTCTAAACATTCAAACATTTGTCACACTCATTCACAAAGTTTTGAGCATTGTCGCACAAGTGTCCTCATGGTCGTCGCAAAGTGTATCTTAAGTGTCACACTTATCGTAACTGGTCATAAGGCTGACACACAGAGGTAAATGAATTATTTATGTGTCATGGGTGATATGTATTTTTGTGTCATCAAGTATTCTAAGTGTGAGATCATATTCGAAACTTTATGACCTCACACACTAGTCACACTGGTTTGACACTTAACCATGCCCGAAGAGGCTTTTCAACTAGAAACTTAACTTCACCCGGCCTACTTTGACTATGCATTATGCAGTTCGAGACCTCAAAGTGTGACCTTCCCTCTTGGCACTGCATAATGCGCAGTCCCTTCCTCTCAGGGCTGCTGCGCTACACAACTCCTATGCTCAAGGCCTTGCCTTAGCCTTCAGGATTGCACAATCATTCCTCCTAGCCCAATCTGAACTATGCAATATGCAAGAACAAGAATTAATCTCTCTCCCTAAGCCTCTGAACTACGTATTTTCACAGTTTCCCAATCCCCCTTGCCTTAGTATATATTTGTAATTTTTCCCTCAGTTTGTTCTGCACAATTTTTTCCCTTAGTCTGACTGCGCAAAATTTTCCATCAGTCTGGATTGCGTAGGTTTTTCCCTTAATTTGGACTAAGATGTGCACTGTGTAGTTTTAGTGATTAAGACTGACCCTTGGCTACTTGAGATTTACAATTGCGTACCCATTAGGCCCTCTCTCCTGACCTATCACTCGGTCTCAGCCTAAATTATGGACCCAAATGCTCTATCTTAGACTAGGGGTTTTCAAACTGATAGCATATTGTCATGAGTGAATTGTAGATATAGGTACTCTCTCACACCATGATAGGATGATGAGGGAGGAGACGTGGAAGGGAATCATGCAGAAAGGCATCTTTGTAGTTGGGAATACAATCTCATCTATCAAAGCAAAGCAAACGGCCACCAACTTGCGACCACAACTCAATACTTAAGATCATCAAGGTTTCCTATCATCAGGCCATGATGAGGTGGAAGACAAGGTTTTCTCAAGAAGACATCAAAGACACAACAGCAACAGTGGCTTGACATTGCCACATTATCAAGTAGTCCATATCAGAAGTGTCATGTCATGATCTATCATGAGTTGTCATATACCACATCATCATTGTGGACCATGTATATTATATGCAAAATGTATTGTAAAGTGGAATTCTAAAGGACAAACATGAATATGGAGAGTCATCTAAGTTGAAAATTCATAGGGAGTTGAACAGTCATGAGGGTAGTCAAAGAGTCATAAAGGGGAAGCATCACCCCTTGGTTATATATGCACCCTCATTGTATAAGCAAAGGAATTTTCACCTTGGCTCCTTCCGCAAGGAATTACAGAGATAAGTTAGTTCTTTGAGGAGAAAGGAGTGGCAACAATGTTCCACTACTAGAGGTAGTGATGTACATTGTAAACATGTGTCTTGGAACTTTTACTTAATAACAAAAGCCTTCAAGGCAAACCTGTTCTTCATGCATGTATTATGAATGTTTGTATGACTAGTCTGGAGATGTTTGTATTTCATGTTTTCTTTCACATGTGCTAAGATAGTTGAACTATTTTGGTTATTTTAATACTCATCTTATTGAGAATTTGTTGTAATGGTTGTTATTGACGTCCCCTCCTTGTGGAGTATTTTGCAGGATATTACACAAATCTTTCTTCATTTGTTGATTGCAATGACCATCACATCCTCTGTGGACTATTCCGTTGGATGTTAGATGGATCCTTCCAGTTCATGTGTGTCTCTTCTTGGGTGGTACTACTACCTCTCATTTAGAGGCTCACTTTTCTCCCCTCTCCACAGTAGAAGAACCTTGACACATTTACAACTGAACACTCACCAGGCACACCTTCCTGCTTTTCGAAGACACCATTGCATCCCTCTCTCGTGTTGATAGTTAGATCCAAGGCATATCTTTGAGATGTATGGAAATCGGGTCCATATTTTGGATGGGGCTCCTACAAGAAACAATGTGAGATATAATTGGGACTTCACATTAGGGAGACCCCTTAGTTGATGGATTTCCAACATCGTTAACAAAACTATTTCATATAATTTTTAGAAGAAGGGAGCCATCAAAAACCAAAAGGAGTCGATGTAAGGTTTCCTAAAACCCTAACCCTGAGTTTGCAGAGAAAGAAGTCGATGGTTTTTCAATTAATGAAACAATAGAGATAGGAATCCCACATGATGAGATAAAACAGGATTTCCCCCTCATTCAATTTTTGAATGAATCTAAGAAGAAAAACAAAAGAGAAAATGTTAGAAGAAATAAATTCAGTGAAATTGCAGAACAACCAAAGATAATAAAGGAAAAATCATAGGAAAAAGGTTATAAAATAAAATCCATGTTAAAATAAGAAAAGCCTGAACAAAAAATAAGGATAAGCAAAAGGACTTCTAAGTGTTCAGATTTGCAGAAGATTTCAAGACCTCCAGAGACTGTTGATCTTAATGTATGAGACAATGTTGAAACTAAAAGAATGATAGAACCTCCATCTTATCCGAGTCCAACACGAAAGACTCTACAAATCACTATTTTTGAACAACAGATCTATGACTACCTGGAAACTCGCGAACGTAAGGCATAGAAAAAGGTAAATTCTCTTATGGAAGATGGATGTTTTGAAGACTCTTCACATAATGATATTTGTATGACTATTCTAGAGATTAATACTACTTCTCGAATAGAGAAATAAATTATTAATACTCTCAAATAGGAGATTGATGAACTAGAAGCATTGAATAGACATATCAAAGATGAGAATGAAGTAGTAAGGTCACATAATGAAGTTTTAAAGGCTCAAAATGATACTATGATGTTGAGAATGTGTCATTGGTATAAAAAGAATAAAAAAAATTAAGGAAAATAACAGAGGTTAGAGGCAGAAAGCTAAAGGGTTATAGGGAAAGAGTTTGATGAGGAAGCATCGATGGCCATTAAATGTACAAAGCAAAGGGGCATCAACAAACTTGGATGTTTTGATCCAAGCATTAGAAACAGTTAAGTAACAGGGCATCTCTCCAGTTTTGAAAATTTTTGCATGAGGACATGAAACATCTTCAACGTGGGGGAATGTTGGATCCCTAAATTGTCCTACTTTTGACACCCTTTTTCCCTTTCTTTTCACTTGTTCCATATATGTGTTTGCTACATTTACAAGATATAAGGTCATCCAAGTCATGCTTAGTCATAATATAAGGTATCATTCATTCATAACTCATAATTTTTTATTTCTTTGTGAATTTGATTGAAATATTACTATGCTTACTGAAGTGTACTTTTTCCGTAGCTAATCATAATTTCAGTAGCCAAGTCCAAGGTTGAACTGGTTCTCAATAGTTTGAAGATGAACAAGATACATGGATAAGAACCAGATGTCTAGTACAAGGATATCCACCCATCACGCTTACCTAGAAGACCATATAATTTCAGAATCTAGCTAGTCAAAGAAAAAGTCAACTCCAACTATAGAAGACTATTCTCACATAGAGTTCCAAGCTAGATAGTGTCATCATCAGGTGAGCATGGAATCAAGAGAGCAAGGTTCAAGATTTCAATTTGATGATGTGTTAAATGAGAATATTCATGATTTGGTCTTGTCGTAGCAAATCATGAAGAACAAACATTCTATTTTAATCAGGAAACCTACATATCATTTTTTTTTTTTTTATACTAGAGGAATCGACAATGGCGGTGGTATCATACTCGCGTTACATGGGGTCGAATCCCATCGACTACCTCTATAACCTCTAGGAGGGTCCGCCCAGGCTGCCTTGAACGTCCCTTAGGTATTCTTGGGGTTTGAACTCGTGACCTGCATAGCTGCACGAACAACTTAGCAAATCGTTCGCTTGCCACTAGACCAAACCCCCACAGCCTAAACCTACATATCAATTGAGGAACTTGCCTTTCAACATTATTTTCTTAGTAATTATTGGTTTAAAATAGCATAAATTGCTTCGATCTGAAGCAAAGACAACAAATTTTTTATCTTTGTAATCATTGTTACTCTCTAAGACTTTATTCTAGTGAATGTAATTACTTTGTTTTGGTACGAATGTGTTGGTGATCTAATTCATTGATTTAATTTTTCAAACCTCACGCTCACCAAGAGGCCCCCCTGACGAGTTGTGAGATAGTGCAATGATGTTTTATTTCATTCTTTCCTTGATAGTTTTTTCAATCTAGTTTTCAATTAGTTTAATTCCTTTTTATGCTATTTTTTTATGCATAGTCATTTAATGAAGTTTGATAGCAACAGGTTGGGCACTGATAATTTAAAAAAATACCAAAAACATTTCTTTTATTAGTTTTCTCATCAAATTCCTCACCTAGTCTCATATTTATGGTTCATGTCTGGATTGACTCTCATTAAGACTTCGCACATTAGTAATTTGTTAAAAGTTCATATTACTGCTTTCCAAGTTGATTTCATTCTTGTTTTTAATTTATTGTGCACTTGTAGAATAGTGGTTATTTCAATTTAATTAGAATAGAGGTAGAATATATATGTATCCTTTCAAGTTCACTAGAATAAGAGTTACTTGAATTGTTTACTAGCATAAAATTTCAATTATGCAAAGTAGCATAGATTTTCAATTTCTCTCATTAGCAAACTCCTTCAATTTTTCTCAATTGGAATAGAATTTTAATTTTAGTTTGATAGAATATACATTTCCATTCTTAGATTAAATGCTTTTATCTCCTACATCCTAGTTTAATCGATTGATATTACAAAAAGAACATGTGTGTAACTTGATAAGAGCTAGTCTTGAATAGTTGAACTTTTCACCTTTCTCTTAGATTTAAATTATTAATCAAAAGTAAACCTCCTAGCATATATAGTGTACATACAATTTGCAAGGGTACGAACCCCAATTTTAAAACTTTAATGACATAATTTAACCAACAATTAAATTACCCAACATGTGTGTGTGTGTCTTTCCTAATGGGGTGTTATTCAAGGTTAATGGGGGAGTAGCAGAGGGATGTGGGGATTGGGCCTACCACACCATAGGAAGGTTGATAATTAATGAAAGGGGTGGCATGGCCACCCCCATGTATGCTTAAGAATGCAACATATTGTTATTCCACCACCCATGGAATATGGAGCACTCAGAGGGATATAAATGAGTCGAGACCATGGGAGTGGGGGCTCCATTTGGAAAATGGAAAAAGCTCTGAGAAAAACGACTTGGTATGATGTAAAGAAAAATTATGAGGGGGGTGGAAATGACTAGTATACACTTTATTGGGACTTCAACTGGTGGTTTGGACATGGAGCGTCTAAATGTTATTATACTAATAGATTGAAGTAGAGTGTGGGATGGACAACTGAAATTTGACTTTAGTCTCGATGAGGATTGGGGAGAAGAAATATTGATAGGAATTCTAGAAACCCATTAGATGTTGACCTTCATGGCTTGGACAAAATTAGGGTCATTTCTTTACAGGTCGCTTCTTCAGATGGTAGTCTCTGTCGCTAGAAGGTTAGTGCTTGATGGGTAATACTGGATTCCCTTTATATTAATCATTCTGATATTGGTGTTATGCTTGGTGTATGGGTTTTTATCCTGAGATTATTTTTTGGTGGTGATTTTGGCTTGGGTTTCTAGTGTTGACTCTAATTTCATATATTCTAGTGAATTGTAATTTTGGCATTCTGTTTAGGCCTTGAGGTGGCTTTTCATGGCCAAGTTTTTGTGTTCATAAGTAGTGGCCTTGATATAGTATTTTCTATCGAGTATTCCTGTATAGGAATTGGGTCTTGCCCCTTGCTGGTTTCCTCATTTTGATTCCACTGAGAGGATTGAGTCTATGTTATTTGGTTCCTAATTTCTGATCTCTTGTACTATTAAGTGTTGTGGTTAGGGCGCTTAACCCATTAGTCAACATGCAACGATAATGTATGAGGATTCATCATGGAGGAAAAGGAAAGTGAGCCTCAGGGTCATAACAAGTCCCAACAATAGGGTTGGGAGGTTGTTGCTACTTTTCATGCAATTGTTCCATCAGGTACTCATGATGAAATTCATCAAATGGAAACCATGATTGCTAGATAACAATAAGCCTTCTCTGATTCTAATATTATGGATACATTTGGACAATAGTGTTGGAAATAATACTGAGAGGGGGGGTGAATCAGTACTATCACATCAATAAAACTTTTCATTTTTCATACTCAGATTCATATACGCGACTTCGGTTAAGGATATCTGCGTATATACGCGACTGTGTTAAATGCAACCAGCGTACATGCAGTAATCTTATGATTCAGTTAACTTATCTTCAGTAAATGCATCAGAACATTATTAACCATATTAACAGAAATCAGGTGCAGTAAACAAAACAAATCATCACACATAAAGAGCACACATGAACACCATGATATAAGGTGGAAACCCAATGTGGGTGAAAACCACCTGCTGCAATTTGTTTCTATCTTCCATTAATAAGAAACTTCTTTTACAATGTACTGGTGTAGTCCTTTACCAATACGCAGGCTTCTACCTACAAAAGGCTACAACCTTCTTAGCTCTTGTACTAGCCATTCCATTTACTAGTACGTAGGTGCTGGCCTACTTCACTCGTTCTCCAACTACTCCTGGAAGGGAGCTACAACCCCCTGGCTCTTGTACTGGCCAATATGTTTACCAGTACGTAGGTGCCGGCCTACAATCATCCACGGACCACGTTTCATCAATTTTCAAACTGGATCCATAAAACAATCACCATTGCAATACAATCAATCTCTGAATCACCCAATACTGAAACCCTGTCACAGAACACAACCAGAGCCCACAACTCTGCAACGACCACTAGAATCAACAGCAACCTGAAACACCAAATCTCATAATGCATACGCTACTTGGACGAACCCAACCTGCGTGTATACGCTCTTTTACCAAAGACAACCTGCGTATAGATCTGCAAATTCAACCTCATAACTTTGCAGCTATTTCAGACATCAGAATATACCCAAATCATAACATTCATAAACATGCGTCAATAGATCTAGTCTATCCATACTCAACCCATATAAAGATAATCATTCCAAGCCTTGAGATCCCGCTCCATCATTCATCATCCTTCACATGAGTGCCTCCTTGGTTCAGATCAAGCAAGGCATCACCAACCCATAACCAGCATCTAGATCTCACACTTTATCAGATCTTCATTACTTGCTCACTCTTTCCCCCTCTTGGCCTAATGATCTTCTCCTTATATAGGTTTAGGCTTCTCTCAATACCATGGTCCAAAACCATGACAAACCAATACCATGCATCCAATACAAGGGATCAAAACATCTGACGAGGTACCATGGTCCAAAACCATGACAAACCAATACCATGCATCCAATACAAGGGATCAAAACATCTGACGAGGTACCATGGTCCAAAACCATAGGTTCAAGTTCCAAGGACTAACCGCCACGGACCAAAGGTAAGTTTTCCAACATATACGCGCCTTTCATTCTGTGAACCTGCGTGTGTATGTATACGTGCCTTTTTCTTTGATTACCTGCGTATATACGCACTTTCATCATGGTCAACCTGCGTATATCTCTCTTTTGATCTACTGCTCTAGTCTGCCATCAGATTAAGTTGCCATCACTTGTATCAAACCTCTGAGTGAGTTGCCATCAAGGACAACACCTGAATCATAATGCCAACAATCTCCCCCTTTGGACTTGATGGCAACCACTATACCAAGTCACTCTCCCCCTTTGACATCAAGGGCAAAGGGCGGACCAAGATATTCTCTTCTTTGATAAACATTCTGCTGTCCATACTCCCCCTGAGTACATGCTGAAGTTTCTGATTAAGCTCCCCCTTTGTACATGCCAAGGTGTACCAATCTGTCCATGCTCCCCCTGACTGTAGGCAAGATCTGCAAAAGGATGTTCTACAAGAAGAACATGACTCTATTATGAATGACCTTCTTATCACCAAGGACTCATACATTCGTCCATTTCTCAACCAAGTGAGAATATACAAATATTGACTCATTACATCATCCATCCCATGCATATTCGGGTAACAAAATACATCATATGACTCACAAAGACCAAGGACCTAAACAAGACCATGATAGTTATCAATAGCTATCATACACCATATGATCTTCATGATAAGCATCAGCATCCAATCTTGCAATACCATTTCTTTGATCAAACAGCAAGATGTATCATTTAGCTTCATAAGCTTTATTAGCAACTCCTAAACATAATGCCAACAATGCATTATTTGAAGTCTATGCTCCCCCTGAGCATGTACCAACCATTTCATATCATGACTGAACCATTTCTTGGGTCTGTTCTACTGCCCTTTCTTCTGATCTCCATATACGCGACTATGCAGCCTGAAACTCGCGTATATACGCGACTTGTCTTCATGAAACACGCGTATGATATTTGGAACATTGATGTTCCAAACTTTCAACTTCCTCTGAATCTGTCATGTCTGTGTACTCTGCTATGCCACATCTTTCTGGCTGTACTTCCTTTTTCTTCCATATCTTCAACTGGGATGATGTTTCCTTCTTTTTGTTTGGTGTCCACAATCTTCTCCTACATTCTTTTGCTTTATGTCCAAACTTGTTACATGCATAGCATCTTACATGTTTCATATTCATCCTGTAGCAATCAGCAACTTTGTGACCATACATATTGCAAGAAAAACAATATCCATTAAAGTACCTTGAATGTGATGATCTTTCTGCATGATGGTCTTGAACTCTTCTTCTTCTGCA
>APFE031143230.1:27070-53857 GCA_000404065.3 Pinus taeda | reverse complement strand
ATATCTAATCTACAATCTACGACATTAATTTGCAAATTTAATAGCTTCTGGCCAAGAACTCAATATTTACATATGTGGGTATATTCTTCTTGGACACCCAATTGTAAGCTTTACTTATGTTCCAAGGGATTTTTCATAGTCCAATTTGACACAGAGAAATCTAGGGAGCAAGTCCTAAATGACGGGTCATGGTTTTGGGGTAGAGTTGGGATTTTTATTACTCCATCGTTCCCAGAATTTGATGCTAAGAGAATAGTGGTAATCACAATTATGATCTAGGTGAGATTACCAAATCTCCCTCTCCTTTTTTGGCACCATCAAGTCTTGGATGATATTGGGAATACTCTTGGAAAACTTGAAAAAATGAACACTGATAAAATAGAAAAAGGTCTCCTTCAATACGTTAGAGTTTGTGTAGAGATAGACCTTAGTAAAGGTCTATCGTATTGTATTAGTCTAAAACATGAAAACTTACAATGGAGCCAGGTTCCATATTATGAGAATATGACATTTATATGTTGAATTTGTTTTCATATAAGAAACCTACAGAACACATTCCCACCAAAAAAAAAAGGATCCTAAAAAGGAAGAGGTGGGCCCGTAAGCCAAAGGGATGGTATGTATCTAATAGTTCTAAGGATGAAGAAGAAGAGCACATGGAAAATACTCCAAATATGGATGCTCGGGCACAACATTACGGCTAGGTAGATGAAGGAGTTGGGGACCAGTCAAGAATTATGATCCATATCTGGAAATGTACAAAATTCATAGAAATCAAAGAACCATAGTAACAAAAAGAGGATATAGTCATTGAAAATGGACCAGGGGGTCAAAGAGAACCCATGTATCTGAGATTTTGAATTCAAACAAATAATTCCATATGTAGGAAAATGGAAATCAACTAGCAAAAGTAACCACTAATCCCAACCATTGGGTTTGGCAAAAAGTTCAGAGAAAAGGAAAAAAGGGGAAGTTAAGCTCTTATTAGCACACTAGCCAACGACAATCCTATATATATATATATATATATATATATATATATATATATATATTATATATATATATATATTATATATATTCACTTTTTTTCTTTTTTGAGCATTAGCTCAAAGGTCACAATATGCGAATGATTCAATGAGCACTACATAAATGTGATTGTAGAATATATATTTTTTACAGCATTGAATAAAATTATGTATTTTTTCTTCAAAAAAAAAAAATTATATGGAAATTAAAAAAAATTAAAATTAAAATTCTTATAAATAATTAATACATTAACTTTTTTTCTTATATATATAATTTATTATCATTCAATATGATGTTGATCATCGACATTAGTAAAAAAAATATTAATAGCAAAAAAAAAATTAATGTAAGTACAATTCAAATATTTTAATATGCATGTGCATGAAAAGTTCGTTAATATCCAAGTGCAAGAAGAACAACTAGAGAGTCTGTATTCCGATTAATAAGTGCTTTCTAAGGTATAAGGAAGATTTAATATTCCTTCAATGTTTATATAAATTTGTGGGATGTAACGGCACACACACAAATATATATATAATATAATATATATATATTATAATTATACTATATATATATATATATATCCCTCCCTCTATATATATATCATTATATAATATATTAATTTCAATGTTTATGTGTGTACATATAGAGAGATAATATTGCTGGCATACATGTTTTCTACTTCCAAATATGAGAGACACGTATTAATATTTTAATGTGGAGAATCTAAATAAAAATAAAATGCTTCAATGTAAACTATGCTTATATTGTACAAAATAAAATAAAATAATATTATAGTTAAACCATTTTATTAGTGTTCTTCTCGAAACCAACATAGATCCATCTTATCTCCATTTACTAAGATCCTAGAGGAATCAAATCTCTAGAGGTGAAAACCTTTCCTCCAATTTTACACTAAAAGGAAGTTTGCATTTTGATAGATTTGATCTCTTGACATTAAATAAATCCAAAGTTAAAATCAATCTATGTTGATAATATGCTAGTAAAAATTCAATACAATTTAGTATAATTTCTCAACACACTTTAATAATTTTTATAATGTATATGATTATATTTTAATTCAAGTTAGTAATAGTAATAAAAGGTACACTACTTGACTCTCTTATACCGAAGTGACTTTTCATCACACTTAATAAGAAGGTTAATAGTTGCAATGCAACATAGTTCCTGCCTCTACCACTAATTAATTGATTAAAGGTTGTGTGAACTGCATATAAAAATATGCATAATGAAATCTCTTCGTACAATGAAATATCTCTGCACAAAGTTCTCTGCACAATGAAAATTCTCCACAAAATGAAAGCTCTCTATACAATCAAATGTTTCCACAAAAAAATATCCACACAATGAAAGCTCTCTGCACAACACAAAATTAGCCAAGAAATCTAATTAATTGATTGAAGGTTGTGCAGAGTGTGGAGAAAACTCTACACAATGAAAGCTCTTCACTCAATGAAATCTTTCTTCACAAAACACTTTGCATAATGAAATTTCTCCACACAATGCTCTCTACATAGTGAAAGATCTTTGCATAGTGAAAGCTCTTTGCACAATGAAATCTCTCCACATAGTGAATGCTCTCTGAATAGTCAAAGCTCCTTGCACAATGAAAGTTCTCTGCACAATGAAGGCTATATTCACAATGATATGTCTTAGAACAAAACTATATGCATGATGAAATATCTCCACACAAAGCTCTCTGCACAGTGAATCTCTCCGAATAGTGAAATCTCTTCGTACAACAAAAAATTATCCAATGAAGATAATTAATTCATTGAAGGTTGTGCATAGTGCAGAGAAAACTTTGCACAATGAAAGATTTTCACATAATGAAATATCTTCACACAAAACTCTTGACACAATGAAAGCTCTTCGCACAATGAAATCTCTCCACACAAAGCTCTTTGTACAATGAATTCTCTCTGCATAGTGAAATCCCTCTGCACAATGAAAGGTATTTGCACAAAACTCTCCGCACAATGGAAATCTCGGACGTGTCACTTGTTAAAATTGTGTGGAGTGTTGATATTCATATGAAGTAAATAATGAGGAATAATAAGCCTTAAAAATGGCAATCTTCCTTTTGCGGAGTGTCAGAATTCACATGAAGCAAGTATTGAGCAATATTACATATCAATTCTGCAATGAAGCTATTTTTTCATAATGAATTCTTATCCACATTATGCATAATGAATATCCATTTACCCATTTATGCGAGTTTTGAATTCATCTGCAGGAGAAAGGGTGTGCGGTAAGTGCGGGAGAAAGGGTGTGAGGCAAGTGCAGGAGAAAGGGTATGTGGTCAGTGCAGGAGAAAGGACTATATCAAGTCAAGTTTTCAGCCATGGAATCAAAACTTTTTTTAATTAAAACACTCCCGCAGACACCCCGTCCATCGCACATCCTTCATTCTATGAAAATTCATAGATTTATGCAACGTAGAGACTATATCGAGTCAAGCTTGTTTTCCTTTGCATTTTGCGTAAATCTAATTTAACATTGTAGGAGAAATTTACTTAGCAAGAGATATCACATTTTAAGTTAGGATCATATTGTGACATATATTAATTTTCTTATATTATTGTGTTGGTGTGGAATAAATAATGTTGATACATTGTGTGAAGTGCTTAAAAATTCCGAAGGTGCAAGCACTAACGAGATTTTAACTCGCTTACGTAAGCAAGGGAGGGGGGGAGTGCTAGAGCAAGGACTATATTGAGTGAAGCTTTCTTTCTCTGCATTTTTCATAAGGATTGTTTAACATTGTAAGAGAAATTTATTTAGCAAGAGAAAATGCTGAGAGAATGTCACGTTTTAATTTAGAACATATTATGACTTATATTAGCATTTTTACATCAGGGTGTGTAACAAGTAAGATTGATACATTGTGCTGAGTGCTTAAATATTATACATATATTTAATACAATTGTCCGTTTTGTTTGATATATGTAAAGGACCTAGACATAACAGATTTGGAAGAAGGGCATCATATTGTAGATCTTGCCATTTCACTTGATAATGTAGAAAATTCTTGTAGATTCACAAGCTCATGCAATGTACTAAAGCACAAGACAAGAATCTACTTCTACTTTCAACCAGTGGAAACCAATAGATCGATGAAAACAATATGAACAAGAAGAAGATAAATCACTGTCACATAACACAAGATGTATCTGGGGAAAGCCACTACTCAAAACCTCATTATCTGTATTGCATATATCATAAATATGAGTGAAGATACAAATCTTGTTCTCACTAGAACAATTCCACACAAATATACTCAACTCTCTCAACTCATAAGCAAGCTCGGGCAAAATCCTTAGCATATTCAGCAACTCTCCAAGCCCCTAATCTCTTGCGTAATTCCTAGGATGAATAGCATGTATTTAAAGGGAATTCATGCTTCCAAAACTGCGCAATCCAAACATAGGTTCTTCTCTGATTGCATGCATGATATTTACAACTCAGTAAATCACACAAATGATAGTCCACTGCCCTTGTACTCTAATATCAACTGGGTCTTTCTTAGAATCGACATGCATGAGTTTCTAATGAGAAAATCTTCAGTTAACTAGAGTGACATTTGTAGATGCACTAGTGCACCAACTAACTGTTAACTCTTTATTAGTTCCTTAAACAATTTGGAACTAATTTGACTAAACATAACTCAGTAAATTGAGTTATCTAATTAAAACTCAGAATTAAACTCATCATGGACCCCTAAAACTTAGGGAGTACATATACATGACTTCATAAAGACTTCCAACATGAAATTCCTAAGCTAATTAAGTTAATTAAACTTAATTAAATATTTACAAGTTGCTATAATAATATGATCTTATTGTAATTCACAATTCAAATTCAAGGACAAATTTAAACTGGAATTTTTTGTTTCCATTTCTCAACACTCCTTCTCAACAAGAAAGGGATTCTCAACTACCCCAATCCTATCTCTGTGAAACTCAAATTTACATATTGACAATGCCTTTGTCAAAGTTTCGACATCTTTCTCCTCCAAGGGAATGTACTTTAGCAACATAATTGGCCTCAATACACAATCTCTGAGATGATGATATCGAATACCAATATGCTTGGACTGATCATGAAAAACTAGATTTTCAGAGAGTTTGATACAACTTTGATTATCACAGTTGGATCCATCTGCTGACCAACCAAACCAACAAGGATCTTCCTCATCCAGATGGCCTCACATGTTGGTTGACTCGCAACCATGTACTCTGCCTCTGCTGAAATGAGTGCAATCAATCTATGTTTCATGCTGTACCAAGAAACTGTCGCTAACCCAATATTGAAGATCCCTCCTGATGTGCTCTTTTGGTTGGATGGAACACCTACCCAATATGAATCAGTGAAGATTTGAAGATTCACTCCCTCTATCCATTTGTACCATAATCGATACTGAGAAGTGCCCCTGAGGTATCTCAACACATGATTTTTCACCTTCCAATAAAGCTTGGTAGGCCTAACCATCGCTTGACTAAGCTGGTTAACTGCATAGCACATATTCGGTCGTGTGTTCACCAAGTACATGAGAGAACCCACAAGCTTCCTCTAAATAGTAGCTTCTACTACTTCCCCTGAAGTGGCATCCTCCTTCCTCTAGTTACCTACTAGAGGAGTCTCCTTGGGTTTGCTTCTCTCCATACAAAATCTCCTGAGTAGCTCGTTGGCATACTTTCCCTGAGACACAAACAACTCCCCATCTGCCTGCTATACCTCCATGCCAAGAAATTAATGCATGGGCCCCATGTCCTTCATCTCAAACTCTCTTGAAAGGTCCTCCTTGCAAGACTTGATCAGCTGATCATCACCTGTCAGTATGAGATCATCAACATAAAGTACAAAGATCAACAACTTACCTTCCACCACTATGTGGTACAGGTTTGCATCCACTTCACTCTTTGTGAAGCCCAACCTAGTGAAGTAGCTATCTATCCTGGTCTACCAGGCATTAAGTGCTTGCTTCAACCCATATAACTCTCTCTTGAGCCAGCACACATGTGACTCATGGTCAAAGGTCTTGAATCCTTTAGGCGACTCTATGTACACCTCTTCCTTAATCATGACATTAAGGAAGATTGTATTCACATCCATCTGATGTATCTTCCAACCCATTTGTGTTGATAGTGCCAATATAGATATGATCGACGATTACCTTGCAAAAGAAGAAAATGTCTCATCATAGTCAATCCCCTCTACCCATGAAAAGTCACGGGCCACAAATCTAGCCTTATGCTTCTCCACACTACCATATGTAACTTGATTTTCTTTTTAAAGCCAACGGGAGCTCACCACTGACTTGTCCTCTGGTCTTGGGACCACATCCCAAACACTGTTATGAACTATGTAGACATACTCCTCCACCATGGAATCAACCCAAACCAGCTGTTGCACCACTTCCTTAAAGGAAAATGGCTCTGCCACAACACATTTTCCCATAAGAGGCATGTATCCAGTGTACCTCTTAGGTGACCTCCTCTTCTTGCACTGAGAAGTGGGTGCTCCCAGATTCTCCCATCCATCATCCAACAATTTTTCAGCCTCTCTAGTGTGTTTTCTTCCCTCTCTAAAAGAATCTGCCTGAGTGGATTTCTCCACTCCTGGATCCTCTACATGTGGCTGCTCCACATAAATCTAAGGCTCCTCAACCTTAGGAGCTAAAATATCCTCATCCGCATGTGGCTCAAGCTCCCTCTCAATGGAAACTTGCATGGACTTCTCCTCATCAAATATGACATCCCTGCGAACCATTGTCATCCTGCTAGTAGGCAAGTACACTCGATAGTTGTGAGGTGTATTAGTGTACCCCAAAAATATCCCCAACTCTATTATCGACTCAAGCTTCTTCCGTGCATCTTTGGTCACATGGAAATACACCGATGACCCAAAAATCCTAAAGTGACCAACATCTGGCCTCTTACTAGAATAAGCCTCCTCTGATGTCTTCATCTCAAGTATCCGATGTGGGCTACAGTTCTAAACATAAACCATTGTGTTGCATGCCTCAGCCCATAAGTGTAGTCGTAGGCCCTGATCATGCAACATCACCCTCGCTACGCCTACTATGCTTATGTTCTTCCTCTTGGCCACCCCATTCTGCTGAGGGTTATGGGGTGTCATCAACTCCCATTTAATCCCTTCCGCTTCATAGAAGTTATTAAAATCGTTTAAGACATACTCACCATTGTTATCACTCCATAGAGCTTTAACCTTCTTCCCTAACTCTTTCTCCACCAATGCTTTAGACTCACAAAACTTTATGAAAGTTTGATCTTTTTTCTGCATGAAAAATATCCATCATTTTTTAGAAAAGTCATCAAAAAATATAACATGATACCTGTGTTTGGTCGTTGATGTTATCGAGAATGGTCCACACAAATCTAAATGGACTCGCTCTAGAATATCCCCTGCTCGACTGTCTTTGTCATGAAAGGAATACTTGGTGTATTTTCCCAAAGTACACTCCTTGCATGTATTAACTTTCTCAAGCGTACCTTTGGGAAGACCGGTAGAGATCTATTGCAATATCTTCAAAGCCCCATGATGAAAGTGGCCCAATCACCTATGCCACAACTCGCTAATGTCTCAGATTTGCACCCCTTCTACTTTTGTGCTCAAAGAAGCACACTCCTCTACCTCCAACTTATAGATATTCTTCATCTGAATCCCTATCTTCTTTAATTGACCCGTGGCTATGTGTTGAAGGAACATCTTTCCTTTTGAGATGATCACATCATAGCCTCTATCCTCAAGCATGGTAACAGATGCCAAGTTCTTCTTCCGCCTAGGTACATATATAACATTATTCAAGGTGAGTGGAGCCCCATGCTCCCTCTGAAAAGTAATCGTGCCCAATCCAATAACACTATACTTCACGTTGTCACCCATCTTGATATGCATCTAGAGATCTTTCTCCTCCAGGTCACTGAATAACTCTTTGTCACTAGTAATGTGGAATGAAGCTCCAATGTCTAAGTAACACACAGTTCCCACATTGATGACACCATGCATGAAATGAGGGAAAAGTCCAATTTGAATTGAGAGGCCAAAGCCTCACCCGCTGCTCCTCTTGAGGACTTCTTGAGTGGAAAATTTGTAGAAAAATGGACCAACTCATGACAATGAAAGAAATTAACTTTTGTCATGTATTTCTTCTTACCTCCATGATAATAATTCGATTTGGAATGGGAAGCTTTCCTCTTCCCCTTCTTCACCTTAATCGCTAAGGCACAGTTCCCTGGTGTTTCTCCTGATCTCCTCCTACATCAAATCCTACCATAGTTGTTCCCAATCTGGTAGCTTCTCTTGACCATTGATAGAGTCCTGATAACTATGCAAACTATTTGGGAGTCCTAGAAGAGAAAGACTCACCATATCATCCTCGACAACTATGATTCACTTCCAAGTTCATCACAACATTGAGTGAACTTGGTCAAGTATTTTGGAATAATCTTTCCTTTCAACATTTTGATTTTCCGAAGTTTGTCCTTCAGTCCAATTTCTTTTGGTCACTGTTGTTCGATACAAGTCCATAAATGCTTTCCACATAGCATACAAAGTTTCCTTTCCATGGAGACTCGAGAGAATGTGGTCTCGAACTCCCTCAAGGATTATCTGCCTTGTGATCACCACATACTTCTTCCATTCGGCCAAATTTTGTGCATCCAATGTTGTTGGCTTAGGAATTTCTTGATCGATGAATTCCTTCAAGCCATTATCCTCTAGCACAACCTCCATTTTGTCCCTCCTAAAATCCGAGCTACCTTCCAAGGCATACTCGAGCCGCGAACCGTAGAATGCCATCTTCCAATCCTAAAGTATGTATTGCAAATTCGAATTTTACATGTAATCCAAAACTCAAAACATGAAAATATCCTCTAGTATATTGTTCATAGCTCTGATACCATGTAGAAAATTCCTGTAGATTCACAAGCTCATGCAATGTACTAAAGCATAGGACAAGAATCTACTTCTACTTTCAACGAGCAGAAGCCAATAGATCGATGAAAAAAATGAACAAGAAGAAGATAAATCAATGGCACATAACACAAGATGTATCTCGGGAAAGACACTGCTCAAAACCCCGCTATTTGTATTGCATATATTAGAAATCTGAGTGAAGATACAAATCTTGTTCTCACTAGAACAATTCCGCACAAATATGCTCAACTCTCTTAGCTCACAAGCAAGCTCAGGCCAAATCCTTAGCCTATTCAACAGCTCTCCAAGCCCCTAATCCCTTGCGTAATTCCTAGGATGAATAACACATATTTAGAGGGAATTCATTCTTCTAAAAATAAGCAATCCAAACATAGGTTCTTCTCTGATTGCATGCATAATATTTACAACTCAGTAAATCACACAACTGATAGTACATTATCCCTGCACTCTAGTCTCAACTGGGTCTTTCTTAGAATTGACATGCATGAGTTTTTGATGACATAATCTTTAGTTAACTAGAGTGACACTTGTGGATGAACTAGTGCACCAATTGACTATTAACTCTCTATTAGTTCCTCAAACATTTTGGAACCAATTTAATTGAACATAACTCAGTAAATTGAGTTACCTAATTACAACTCACAATTAACTCATCTTGGACCTCTAAAACTTAGGGAGAACATATACATGACTTCAGAAAGACTTCCAACTCAAAATTCCTAAGATAATTAAGTTAATTAAACTTAATTAACTATTTACAAGTTGCTATGAGAATAGAATTCGATTTTACTTCACAGTTTAAATTCAAGGACAAATTTAAATTGGAATTTCTTGTTGCCATTTCTCAACAGACAAGCTAATCCAAAATTTGGCACTCACTATAGATAAATGTGCTACCAGTGCAGAGTGAATGATATGCAGGTGAAAGGATATGTGTAGAGGAGACACAAATATAGCAAAATTTTGAAATAGGTTTCAGAGAACCAGAAGGCTAGAGAACATTATTTCTATGAGTGAAAAAAAAGCGAATCAAAGAGTTAATGCCTATGTTGTCACTGCACACATTGTGCAGGATTTTTTCTTAATTGTGAAATGTATTTTTTGTGCTTCTTCTATACAATATTATATATCATAGAGTATATATAAAATATAGCAAAAAAACACAGAGCTGTATAATGCAATAATAATAAAATGAAAATAAATCGAACATAAACCCACCTCTTAGCAAAGTTATCATTATCTATCATTGTCTTAATTGAAACGATTTTTAATTGAAATAATTGTTAACACTAAATACATAGACAAACAGGATTAGAAATATACTAAGCAATAATGCCTAAGGTTGTCTCTCTTCGTTAACAGGTTCAATAGCACACAAAATATTTTTCTCTTGTACTATTTTTTCCACATATTCACTTTTTTACGATATTTCAAATCAACGTCATGTACAAGGTAGTGAGATTTGATTGTGCGAAATATGGAAGTGCAGAGGAAACACAATGAAAGCTTTATCCACACTTCCATATTTTGCAAAATGTGATTTATTGAGTTCTAAAGGCTACTGCTAGCAATGTATTCTTCAAAGATCTATGCCTGAGATCTACAATTGTTGTCAAATGTTCCTTTTTATTTTAATCAATACCATAACATTAGATATAATACAAAATCTTGAAGCATATGTTCGAAAACCTATAGAAGACATTATCATAAAATCGATATGGACTCAGATTCAGTAATGATAACTTTATCCAAGTTCAAATGGAAATTATCATAGTTATAATTCAAATATATATTAGATCATATTCAAAATATAGGCATAAAAACAAACTTTCTGAATATAATCAAACTGCAATATTGAGAATTATTTCATTGTATGTATAAAGGGTGCACGGGAATTTTGGGAACATATACTATATCAAGTAAAGTTCTTTTCCTATCAGTACAATTATTCGTTTTGTTTGATATATGCAAAGCCACAAGTTCAAAGGAGACGAGGCAAGTTTTGGAGTGGAAAGATATTTTCTTAGTTTTTTGGAGACATAATTAATTAATTAATATGCATACGAAAAATTAAACTGAGCTTTGATTGTGTGGAATGTAGGAGTGTGGAGGAACTACAATAAATGTTTTCTGTGAACTTCTATATTTCATAGAATGAAATTTATTCACTTGTACAAACATGGTGCTAGTATTGTAATCTTCATAGATGTATGCATGAGATCCAAAACTATTGTCAAATGTCAAATTTCGTTTTAATCAACAACACAAAATTAGATATAATACAAATTTTGAAAGCATATGTTCGAAAACTTATAGAAAACATTATCATAAAATTGATATAGACTCAAATTTAGTAACAAAAATTGTAACCAGATTCAAATTCCAATCACCATAGCCATAATTTAGATATATACAAGATCATATTCAAAACATAGTCATAAAAATCAAAATTGCTAAACAAAATCAGAACTAAAGCATCGAGAATTTAAAATCTTGATACAAAATTGTAAAAATAAATGCATTTGTTTCGATGGGAACTGGGATTGGTCTCCCGTGGATCATAATACGAAATAGGCATCTACAACAAAAAATAATAATTTGTATACAATAGTTAGCTAAGGTCATCATAACACAATCAACAAAGTTGAATTATCTAATATTATTAAATATAGAATCGAATGTTGAAGGATTTGAGAACACTTATAATAAACAAAAGCATGCACCATGACTATATTTTTGCTAGATGTTTATCAGGTTCATGATTTCTTCAAAAAAATTATTCACCTTATATTTAATGAAATATTTGTCATGAGAAACTGTAATCTCCATTTTGACTTTTTTTACTAAATATATCATTTTGAATTGTTTTGGCTTCTTCTTACAACTGCACAACCAAGACAAAGTTCTCATTATTTATTATAAAAAAATTAATTATCCATTTGGTAATTTCTTTTGCAGTAAAATTAATTATGTCGTCAAACTATGTTGCCATTGTCTGCTTTAGCTCATCCA
The DNA here is from genome assembly GCA_000404065.3 of Pinus taeda. Lineage (NCBI taxonomy): Eukaryota > Viridiplantae > Streptophyta > Pinopsida > Pinales > Pinaceae > Pinus > Pinus taeda. Next base: position 41,836 of record APFE031143230.1, on the reverse strand, counting down.
AATTATCTTTTAGTGTGTCTCTTGAAATTAATTCAAAACTGCATACGATGTGTGGACCATTTAGGTGGTGTACCATTTCAATCACCATCAGATAGGCATCACCTCCTTTTTTGCTTAGGACATCACATTTCGAAATGATTTCCTCTAGTATACCAATTCTCTCAAATCATATAACTTCAAATTGCTTCTTTCGATTAACATTTGGAAGTCCATTGTTTTTCTTCTCTATATCAAAGAGTATGCAAGCCTCTGACTAAAAGTAACTAGATCATTTCTAACGAATTTAATGTTGATGAGCCCCAGTATTACAACAAGAATGTTGCAACTCCTAAGGCTATCAACTTAAATTATCAACCCGAGGTTCGTATAAACTTAAGAGGGGTCAACACTACATGTGCAACAAACACCTTCCTCTTCATAGACTGACTCCCTTTGATGCAAGTGAAAGAAGGAAATTAAACAACTTCAAATGAACAAATATCTAAGTAAGTCACCAATCCTAAGTTGCAAAAGGTAAATAACAATAAGCAAATCTATTCTACTTTGGAAAGTAAATGGCAAGAAAGAAATATATTCTCTTTGTAAACATGTAAGGCATAAGGACAACTAAACAAATCTAATCCATCTTGTTGGAAATGAAATGACATTTAAAGGAGATATATTATATTTTGTAGGAAAGGAAAGTCCTATATTATTCTTGCAAGAAGGAAATCACATTGTTCATGAAGTAAATTGTGGGAAGGAAATCTAGACTAATTGTAGAAATTAGCATTCAAGATGCAAGCAATGTAAGAGTTAAATGGTGATCTAACCAAGCCTCGTCTAAAACAATGTGGCCTTAGAACCATCATAGGCCATAAATATACTTCTACCATGAATTTGGAGTGATTCTAAGCAAGATAAATATCGCAAACAAATTGCTACAGGTCTGAAATAGGACTGACAAGATTTCTACAGGAGTGAGATACTTGTCAAAATGCCCAAGAAAATCGAATGAAAATGAAATGATAAAATAATTTTTATTAAATAGGATGTCCTAGAACTCCATTACAAGTGGAATCACTCAAAATTACCTTTGTTAACATGTGCTAAAAAATAGCAGAAAATTACTACTTTAAAAACCATAAATTCAAGAACTAGTGAGCTAGTTAACCTACCAAATGCCTAACCTAAGCAAGTGAAAATTAGATGGGGTAAATTTTGTTATTAACTTGGATTTTTTTATGAATGAAAAAAAGTGTAATAAACTCAAATGAAGCTCATTAACACATTCTAAAAAATAGCATAAAATTACTACTATTTTGCTACAAGGGACTTACAGAAATTCTAGATTTGTGAACTAATAAACCAATCAAAGTAGCCCAATGATGAATATGATTTTTCAAAGATGTTCTAAGGATGTATCATGTTTTTGAATCTTTAAATAATCTACAAAAAAATCACTTCAATCATTTAGCCAATGTAACATATAACAAAAAGGGCATGAACACTAAATGTAGAAATAAGAGATGCAAGTGAAAAAAACATTCAAAGGAAATAAAGAAATTTTATAAGATGGAGGCTCTTGAGATGGTCAAGCCCAAGGATAATCAGAGTACTATGAAGAAAACCAATCTTTATAAGTTAAAAATGGCACCAAAATTCATTATTTGAATCAGTCCAAGTACATCCCTGCTAGAAATGAAAGTGGAGCTACTAAATAACAAGTTTTCTCCACAAGAAGACTAAGAAGTACATGCACCTAGAGGAAAATTCAAATTTTTACTTATACAAAGTGACGAGGAAGTATTATCCTTGAAAGGAGGCAACTCTACCTTCCAAAATCCCTCAAAAACTAGATCTAGTTCCCAACACTATGAATTTGCATTAAATGACAAGGAACACATTCCTAGATTTTCTCAATTAGGGGAGATCCATAATTTATCAATAATTTCATGATATTTTGTTAATTTATTATCTAATATCCTCCTATAGTATGGAGCAAGTCCCTAGATTATCTCCTCCTCCAAATCTTCATAATCTGCCTAATATTCTCACAATATTCTACAAAAGTAAATAATATTAGGCACAAATATGCAATTATCTCTAAACCTTCCTAATAAACATATTAAAGTTAAAATTATGTCATCTAATGAAAAAATAGAGGTTTAATGTGCTAAAGGATGGTCAAATGGGCCTTAATTTATGTCTAATTTGGAGGCCCATCACCTATCTAACTCAAGATTACTATTAACCAAATTCATAAATGTCTTAATTTTCTATTGCAAATGCGTTAAGTTAAAACCTGCTTGTCATGCATGATCAATAGTTTCTAATATTTGGTATATGCCACTGATGATATATGATTTGATTGCATTAAAAATATTGACAACTTTATTAGATCTAAGCAGTGTTGCAGTAGCAAAAATTGACAATGGTGTTGTTTGTATTTCTAGTGGAGTTATTAATAAAGGACCCATATTTAGTGTATATTCTAGTTATTTTTTTATTTTTTTAGTTTTTTTGCAGTTTCAAATTCTCTATAGTTTGTTCCTTAATATATTGTGCAAGTGCATGACCAATAAATTGATGGAATACCATGATCCTCTTGGCTCCAATGCCAAACATATCAATATATGTTTGTTCCTGATCAATGATCTTTTTATTCTGAACTTTAGCTTTTCAATTCTCAATATTTTGTTTCCCTTGTCATATTTTGCATTTTGCAATGTGACAGGACGTTCATAAAAAATAATGACCTCTTCTGCAATCTCCTCCATTATTTTTTAGTTCTCTACTAAATAAGAAGTAACCCAATCAGGTGGTAAACCACTGTCATTTTCCACATCTATAGCTTGTTCAATGCCTTCTCTATTTGTGGGGCTATTGGATTTGCTATCTGAACAATATGCAATTTGTCTAGAATGAATCTTCAAAGAGACCCTTTTTCATCTTGGCGACCTGATATCTCAACATGATCTAGTTTTCCAATGGAAAAAACTTTTCTCTTTCCTAGACTAGGAGATGAGGTTGCACCAGTACCTGATGTCGAAGCTAGAAATTGTTATGTAGTATTTACGCCTCCTTTCTTGTGTTTTACTTCCATGTTAATGTTGGTTTCTTGAGCAATTTTTTCAGTATCCATTTCCTGTATTTGATTTTCGGTTCTCTGTAAGTCTTGTAAATGATATGCTTTGCAAGCATATTTTGAATTAGACAAAGATTTAAACAAACTATTTGCTTGCACATTATGATCAAATATGGAAATTGTGGTGGTTCTTTGTTCGATTGCAATTTAGGTTATTAAGGTAACTCGTCAAAGACATGGAATCATAATGAATCTATTATTGCTCGATAAATTGAATAACTGTAAAGCATTTTGATTGAAATTCAGATTAGCTTAGTCGATTATACAATCTGTTTTGTATCACTAAGAAGGTAAATAGAGAATGGATTTTAGAACATTTGTTGTAGTTCTTGTGTTCATCAAGCATGAAAAGTGCCAATAGAAATTACTAGACGACTGTGTAAAGAAACAAATATCATGTAAAGAAAAATGGGAAAGAATGTGAGCAAGTGAGAAAATGAATTGTTGAATAATGTTTACTCTGCCCTATTGTGAGCTTAGGAAAGTATTTGTTCCCACAATTTCAAGCACTTATTCGCTACAACATTTGTCAATCCGCTACTGCAAATGTCATTGTTTCTTTTTTTCTTCGTTGATATATTTAGATACCACTAATATGCAAAGAAACAGTGAAGTTTGTCATATATATATAAATATTAGTTCACTATATGAGTACAAATAGCTTGTTTCTTTTTTCTACTACCTATTTTCATTCTCAATTCTTAATAAATAGCAAATGAAAATACCAAAGTGGACATTTATGGGAAATAGTGGAAATAAATCTAAAAATTCCAAAATCATTTCATTGTTTTATTTCACTAACCGATATTTCTTTAATATTGTTGATATATGTGTACTAAGTAGCAAAAATAGTGCATAATGGACTAATTACACATTGATTAGCTAAAAAAATGCCAAAATGGTTTACATTTAATTTTTTAATGTTGAGTGCAGAGTGTTATGCACATTATTTCCTTGTTACTAACTACTAATTATTCTACAATAAGTTACATCAAATCTTATTAATCACTTGAACAATGTTTTGATTACGTGTCGATTAGGTACTATTTGCACTATCACATCCCTTGTATTATGTCTATACAAATTTAAGAAGTATATTTAGATTTAGGGACAGTGTAGCAATTTCTACCTGTAGAAGTAACCCTTAACTAGTTGTCTAATGAACATTAATGCATATTTCCAAACATTGATTAAGTTTATTTGACATTTCACATGTGTCAAAAAATCATGAAAATTGATGCCTTGCAGACATGCAAAGAAAGAGAAAGAAAAATTAAACAACCACAACATTGATTTGTGTCATTAGGAAATGTATGTGGAGATGCGAAACACATGATGTAAAGGTTCTTCCGCACATAATCCTTTCCCACAAAGTCATTGTTTTAGACACTAAAAATGCTCTACCTTTCACATTAAAAGGGTAATTCGTTCAGTGTGAACAGATGTCGATTGAATCATTCTTTTATAGTGTTATTGTATAACATAGTGCTTTAACCTACCATAGAGTTCAATGTTTATAGCAATAAGCCTACATTGGAGTTTGATATATAGCAATAATTAGTGTTACATTTTCATTGTACGGAATACAAACATGAGAAAGAATCTTTCGTTGTGCATAGTACAAAACAAGCACAATGAACTCTTCCTCCGCATATTTGTAATTCATACAGCGAAATTAACTAAATTAAAAACAAAGAATTTAAATACTTAAAATTAGCCGAATTTTAAAATATTAAAACATATAACTATAAGGTTTCAATAATCAATATAATAAAACTTATCGTACATTATTTATTTTCATCAAAAAAAAATATCAACTAATGAAAGAACCTCCAATGACGGATACTAAGTGCATTGTAGACGATTAATTCAAATAAATAATTTACACAAATTTCTTTGATTATGGACCTGACCACCTTGAGCTTGTTCTCGGTGAGAACATGAAAATATTATTACAGTTGTTTGTGAAATGAGTAATATGTTAAATAAACATGTACAATACCAAGGCATATATGAATTAAAAATATCAAACAAATATATGTGCACAACTAAAGCAGATATGTGAATTATTCATATTGCATTTACAAACAAGGAAAATGTTAGTTTGGTTAATTGTTATTGACTTGCATAAAAGTGTTATACAGGATTCGAGTGTGCGAAACAAATCTCCGAAGGGTTCCTTAGGTCTACAAAATAGTGTATAAAAAAATGTTTTAAATCATTATTATTTGACTTGAACCTTTGCGAAAAATAGATATATCGAAAAATTCTATGATCACGGAAATGTATACGAACATGAAAACCTTTTTTCTACCAATATTTAACCCTAACTCTTGATACAAAGAAGTGTGGAGGTGCGGAAGTTCACACAACCAGAAAAGCTCTAGACTCCACACTCCATATTTTTCATCCACACTTTTTTCTTCCTTTGCATTGTGCTTTTCTCATATCTCCATATTCTGCATAATCAAAGCTTTCTTCACACCTGTACAAAAGGATAATATGAAACAAGTAACTGAAAGACAATATTGGTTAGTATTTTCTCAATATTAGTTTCCCAATTCCACATAATACAATACTAAGACATATTGTTAGATGATTACCTATGCGGAGGTGTGTAGAACAGATAGTGATGAGTGAAAATATGTGGAAAATACTTTTATAAAATTAACGTTGACATTATCATTATTATAACTGGTGATACTACTTAATAAAACCTCTAACTCCACCTCAGCACTCCGTGCAATGAAAACATTAATACTAGCAACTATATCAATTTCTTACTATTAATGATTGCTCTGTTTGACACGCTTTAGAAATCGATACCAGCATACTATTTTATTAATATCCTAAATATCATTATATTTTGGTTAACTAAGACTCTCCTGCCAATAAATACAAATATTTTCGGCATTTATTCACTAAACCAACAAGTATTCAAGACATTTATTCTGTTAGCTTGTTTTGTTATCGACCATTTTTTTTGCTACTAAAATAAAGTGAGCGGAATTTTTTATTGATGTCTATAGAATACTAAGTGCATTAGTGATTTCACATTTGTCAATTATACTTGAAAACTTTCACAAAAATATCATTTTAGAGAATTTCACGAAATTACTAAACATACCCAGAATTAAAACAAAGTGATCATTGTTTGTGCCTCAAAAGTCTTAAACAATAATGAAAAAAGTTACAATATCAAGAATTGTATGCAGATTCAAATTCCAATTACCATAGCTACGATTAAAATAAACATCAAAGATGTAAAGTATTTCTAACAACCAAAACTACGATTGAATATTCATTTTCATTCCAATTAACATAAAAACCATCATCTCATAATTGTCCATAAAATTGGTAAACAGACTCAGAATTCACACAATGTAATCAGTTTTAAACAGTAACAAATACAACTGCAGTAACAATAATACTATATAGCTATTCATCGTTACTGTGATTAAGATAAATACTATAAATGGAACAAATATATTAGGTCTAAAACTATTGTTGAGTGTCAATTTGTTTATTCTATAGATCGCCATAGCCTATGATAGTTTAGTCTTTCACAATTTTCTAGAATTATTTGGTAGCTCAAGAGTCTTGTTCCAGCATGTTTTGAGAAAAAATCAAGTTTCCCAACAGATTTAGACTAGTAAGAAACATAGTGTGCATGATATTCACTCCCTCGTCTTCGTAGAATCCGCATAAATTGATTAAATGGTGGAAAATACCTTCTTCACTTTTTGGCCTCTTTAACACTCTGCACCTGCATTTTGAAAAATATCAACATTTGTTCCATAATGAATTAAATACACATAATAAATGATCATTTGTCTCTGAAACAAATTTATTTGCAAAAAGAAAGCCATGTGAAAATGAAAGATGTTATGTAACTGAATTTACATTTTCGATATTAAACCACTTCGAAAGTTCTGAGTGTAGAGAATAATGCTTGATTCCTAAAGTGATTATCAAAACCTTTATACTTAACCACAAAAGTAAATGAATTTGTCTCAATGAAGACTGGAATTGGACTCGCTAAACCAAAATATAAAAAGGCACCAAGAAATTTCAAAGTCTATGAGAGTTCAGTAGAGTAGAAAAGTCAACGATTGCAATAAGAAGGGTGGCACAAGAATGTTGTGAGGGCTAGTGTTGGGTGATTTAATTGTGAGTTAAATCCATGTCATTAAATTGTCAACTCGAGATTCGTGAATTGATGAGGTAGGCATGTACTATATGTACTAGGTGATTATTTCTCATAATAGATTAATCTAATGCAATAAACTTGAAACTAATTACAAAGAAAATAATGAAAGCAATTGGAAAGAAAGTGCATGCGTTCTCTGTCAAGCATGTTCTCTCTCAATTACTTTCTCTCTCAAAGACTAGCTCTATGAAAACCAACAATCATAATCTAAGCTATGAAATGAAAAAGTAATTTAATATAATAGTCTATGAGATTACTAATGTGAGATTACTAGTGTGAGATTACTAGAGTGCCATTCCAATCCAAACAAAAGCAAATTAAATCAATCTTAGCAAAACAACATTAATGAAATAAACATAAAAACATATAATAAAAATAACATATCAAAAGAAACTAAACTAAACTTGCATAAATGAAATAACATAAATATTTACAACAAAGGAAAGAGGTGTGCAAGCTACAGTTGATGGGGGCCCTCCACTCCTCAACAAGCACACTGAACACTTATCAAAACTTGGAGATCAAAGCATAAACATATATTCCATAAAATGAAGTTGGATAAAGTTCCAAATCTATTACAATAATTAAACTCTCTTCCTCTCTATCCTCACTTTAAAAATTACATTAATCATTTCTTCTCCATTATTCTCTATTCTATAATATCTCATAACTTGGATGGAACATCTTTAAATGAAGGATGCACCCCTATTTATACAAAAACTTAAGATAACTAATCAATAAATGTAGATCCACACGTCTCTCCTAAATCCACAATTATCTCTTATGGTTACAACCGATTACCTAAAAATATGAGATACAAATCCTCTCACACATCTTTAGGAGACACATATCAAAACATCCATGATTCTTCCCCTTTGAATGTGCTTAGTCAATGATCCAAATATTCTACAAATATTCCACAAATTTTCATGAGTTGAAATTGAAATTCGAATTTGTTGTTGAGTGGCCAAATAAGACTCTTCTAGAATCATCAAATAGGCCTACAACATCATAAAACTCATCCCACTTTTAGATATATATGAAAACATGCTAATTTCCTAATATTTAATCATAAATTCTCTTAAAATACTTAAAGTAAATGACTTGGAAAATAATAATTATAAACACATATGATCATGCAAATGGTATTAATGTAGGGTTATGGAGATACAGAATATGGTAAAGAACTACGGAATATGGTAAAATGATAGAAATCAGGGTGAAAGAGGATGACATTTTGGAGTCCCAACAGGTAGATAAAGTTATGTTATTAATACAGAGTGAAGTTAAAGGAATGGAAACGACAAAGAGAGTGCAGTGAGGAAGATCCTACATTATTTGTCCATCTAGTATGATACAATTATGGAAGAAGAGATAGTGTCGGGAGAGTCAAAAATGGTAGAAGGGAATAGAGGAATTTGTCTCAGTCATTGGTGGTTCAATCACGCTAGATGGCCCAGAAAAGAGAGGGCCCCTTACGTTTAGGAGAATGATTTACATGATAGATCACAACTACACCAGTTAATTTAACCCAATAGGGATTATCGAAGAACCTTATGATTATGGGAGGGCCCCATGATCTTAGGCAATCCCTTGAATGGCGGTTGTAATAGTGGATCATGATTTGATCCTCATGCATACGGTGGTGGCATGAGGAGTCTCATTCAAGAACCCACAACTTGTTGGGTAGATAAAACTGCTCTTTACACCAACCCTCTATATATCATCAAGAAGGTAAAGAGATCAAGGTCATACCAATCCCTACCAAAGAAATGAGAAGGTGAAGCAACACGAAGTAGGAAAATGTCAGCAATGGACACAAGACTCAGTGAAAATGAATGGACCTAATTTTTGTTAAAAATCCATTTGATTGTAATGTTTTGTGTTGGGAATATGAGCATATGGGGCATTGCAAAAACATCAGAAATCTTGTTAGACAAGAAAATGAAGACTTTGGCCAATGATCCAAGATTTCGTTTGTTTATGGTTAATTCTACAAAAAATTATCTTTTGGATGCACGCATTGCACAAATGTTCTCGAACCCACCGTTATAGCAGAAGGACTGAGTGACTCAAAATGAGCTACAATTTTGCATTGGGGGCTTGTTGGAGGCTGTAATTTTTTGAAATTTTTTATTCTATACAAACTCTGATTTGAAGGAAAAAACTCATTGGCATGTTTTATTTTTAGATATTCTATCGTGTTGATTGAATGAAAGTAAGTTTTATGAAATTGAAACTTTCTTCTTAATGAAAAGTTTGATGACTATAAAAAATGATGTTTTTCCGTATTAGTGATTAATAGTTTCTAGTAAAGTTGTTGGTGTAAATTAATGTTTCTTATTTAAAAGGAAATAGTAATAAGTATTTAATCCATAAATGTGAAATAAAAAATGCACATAATATTCGGAAACCTTGAATACCAAGACACTGCTCTTTTCTAGTTTCAAATTGACCATCCATGTAATGATTGCTTGTTACATTATGAATCAAAGTTTAAGTTCCTAGTTGAATTGATTTTGTGTTTGTAGAATAAAGTTCCTTCTGCACCCCCATTCACCCAGACATATGCTGTACTCTAAAAATCCTTCATTCCTCACAAATTCACAGCTCTATGCAATTGTTCCTCTGCATGATTAAATCTATAAAAAAATTCAATGGAAAGAAGCTTAAAATAAAATAATAAGAGATAAAGACACTAGCAATTCTTGTCTTGTTGTTAGCATCAGAGCACTAACCAAAGAAACACCTCGCCGCTCTGCCCAGTGATGCCAAAACTTATGTAATTGCATTACTACTTGGTTTAATAATAATGTGGTTTGCAAGAGTTATAGTTATTGATTTTTATTCTGAACCTAATAATGCCATGAATTTCATTGTAGTTTAAGATGGATTATGTTAGTGACTTCTATCGATTTTTGACAATATCAACACAATAATGGTTACTGTAAAAGAGAAAAGTGATAATACAAAAAAAAACATGACAAAGAGCAAGGGGTTTCAGCTAGGAATAACTAGAGCTTTAAGTCTCTTTGTTATGACCTGCAACAAGGTGCCCATCAATAAGGTCGATTCTGTAAAGAACGGATAGGGTTTTCCCATTGAAATTTTTTGCAAATTTGGTTATGTAAGTAATGAATACTTCAAAGCTTGTTTAGCTGACAATTTTTCAATGTGTTGATTTAGCCAAGAAATTCATCAATGAAAAATTTATCTGAAAAACCACAACATTGTGGAAAGTTTCTATTACACTCAAATAATATATATTCTATGCACTTTGACATTGAGATAAATGATACACTCACTACTAAGGAAATGTGAAATATTCACTATTTCTAGTTTACAAATCGCTCTTTATAGTTATGCCTATTACATTACAAATTAAAGTTTTTGTTCCTAGTTAAACTAAACTTCTCTCCCACATAGCTAAATTTGTAAAAGTTTTAAATGGAAAAGAGTCTAAAATTAATTGCATGCCTACACAAATAATTTCCCTTTGCACCCTGTTGGAAAATAATACTGAGAGGGGCAGGGGGGGGGGGGGGGGGGGGGTAGGGTGAATGAATATTAGTCAAATCAATAACTTTTTCTTTTCATACTCTCATTTATATACGCTACTTCAATGAAGGTAACTCGCGTGTCCACGCAACCGTATTTAAGGCAACCAACGTATATTCAACAAACTTATGATTCAGTTAATTTATCATATGTTGATCTTTAATCAGTGCATTAGTACTTCATTAACCATATAAACAGCAACCATTTGCAGTAATAATAGAACAAACCATCATACATAAGAAACACACATGAACACCAATATTTAAGGTGGAAATCCAATGCCGGACAAAAACCATCTGCTACTGCCTTCTTTTAATATAAGAAAAAATTGTTTACAATATTGTACCGGTGCAGACTCATACCAGTACACAGGCACCCACCTACAGAAGGCTACAACCTTCTTTCATTCTCCATCTTCTATTGGAAGGGAGCTACAACCCCCTAGCTCTTGTACTAGCCAAGCTGTTTACTAGTACGTAGGCACCGGCCTACAAAAGGCTCCAACCTTCACTCATTTTCCAGCTGCTACTAGAAGGGAGCTCCAACCTCCTGGCTCTTGTACTGTCCAATCCATTTACTAGTACGTAGGTGCCAATCTATATAAGGCTCCAACATTCACTCATTTTCTAGCTACTATTGGAAGGGAGCTCCAACCCCCTGGCTCTTGTACTTGCTGATATGTTTACCAGTATGTAGGTGCCGACCTACAGAAGGCTATGACCTTCTCTCTTCCTCCAGGGACCACATTTCTTAAATTTTTAGACTGGATACTCCTGGAATATAACACCACAATCTGAAGGTCTCGTTTCATCAATTTTTCATATTGGACCCATCAGTGACATTGAAGCTCAAAAACAATCACTACTACAATGCAACCATCAAATACATCTACATCAACCAATCACTGAAACTCAATCATCAATATCTGAATCAACCACAACCGAATCAATCAACCATTGAAAACTCCTCATCACTGAAGAAAATCATAATCAATCAATATGAACATTCAGAACACTATCACCAGAACACAAAGCAGAACTTAAAACTCTGCATCAACAGCCAAAACCAAAAGCATCATACTTCATATTGTATACTCTACTTTGATGTGCCAAACCAGCGTGTATACGTGCTTTTACCAAAGCGAACCAGTGTATAGATCTAAAAATACTAACTTAAAACTTCACAACTATTCCAAACTTCAATGTTACCTAGATCATAACATTTACAGAATAAAACATGCATTAGTATTTAGATCTAGACTATCCATGATCAAACCACATAATGATAATTCATTTCAGGTCTTATTATCCTAATCCAACATTAGATCTCATCCATCATCATGCACTTAGGTGCATCCTTAGTTCAGATCAAGAAAAGCATCAGAAACCCATAACATACATATTTGGTTTTGATCTAACGCTTCATAAGATATTCATTACTTGCACACATGACCGAATGATCTTCTCCTCCTTATATAGTTTCAGGCCTTTCTTAATACCTTGGACCAAAACCACTTAGGACCATTACCTTGGACCAAATACCCAGGGTCAATACCTCAAACCAAATACCTTGGACCAAATACCTCAGACCAAAACCTTGGTTTCCCAACATGTACGCACTTTTCTTTCTGTGAAAGTGTGTGTATACATATATGCTCTTTTTGTTCTATGCGTCGGCATGTATACACTACTTTGACAAAGTGGACCAGCGTATACCTCTCTTTCTTCAATCTATGGAGTCTAATATGTAATCCTTTGTTGTTAACATGTTGCACTGTGAATTGTCATTTGTGTGCATTGCCATCAAGGATAACGCCTATATCATAATGCAAAAACACCCCAGTTCTCCTGCACATACGTCGTCCTTTGCACATCTTTCATTGTGCATAGATTCATGGCTCTATGTAATTGTTATCTTGCACAACTAAATATATAAAAGTTTTAAATGGAAAACAACATAAATGAAATAATAAAATATAAATGCACTATCAATACATGTATTGCTATCAATGTCACAGTACTAACCAAACGAACACATACCACACCCCAACGACACAATTCTCCCACATATACTTTGTCCTCTACACATCCCTCATTCTATACATATTTATAGCTCTATGAAACTTCTCTCCCGCATAGCTAAACCTATAAAAGTTTTAAATGCAAAAGAGTTTAAAATTAATTTCATGCTTGCACCCATTCTCCCACACATATCCCACCCTCTGCATATCCTTATGGATTCACAATGTTTCATATTTATGCATAACATAGACTAGTTTTGTAATATGTGCAAGAAGGAGAAATGAGGTGCGTAGAAAGGGTGTGCAGAGAAACTATGTAGGTAGAGTTTGAAATTTACAGTAGTATAACATTCTTAATTTACATATATCTTAATTAAATAGATAATAATATAGTTTAAGTATTAATATATAATGTCCTTATATATCATGTTCAATGCACTTGACAAATGACTTAGTTATTTTCGCTAAATGCTGCAAATAGAAAGTTGCTTGCCATGAATGTTAATTAATTAATGTTTTTACCACATTAAACATAATTTTTTTAATTATACACAGTGCTAAAGGAAAGCGAACTTTTTCATTGTGCAGAGTACGAAAGTAGAATCAAAACTTTTATTGACCAAAACAACCCTACCTTAATCAATATGTATATTAAGTAAATTTCTATATATATGCAATAGGAAAATGTGAAATATTATTACATTACGAATTAAATTTTTTTCCCATACTTAAATTAATTACGTTTCCATGGAATAAATGTCCCTCTACATCCTAGTTCTCCCACACATACCTTGTCTTTCGTACATTCTTCATTCCACACAGATTCATAGCTCTATGAAACTAGTCTCCTGCACAATTAAATATGTAAAATTTTTAAATGGAAAAGAATTTAAAATTAATTTTGTCCTTGCAGAATAAAGTTCCCTCTGCACCCCCAATCTCTCATACATACCCCATCTTTCGCACAATAAAAGCTCTGCACAAGGAAAACTTCACACAATGAAACATAATAATATTAATTCGAGATTTATTCACAGATAAATTAATTATGTGTTTACAGAATAAAGTTCCCTTTGAACTCTCGTTCTCCCACATATACCCCGTCCTTCGTACATCTTTCATTCCACATAGAATCATAGCTATATGCAACTACTCTCCCGCATAACTACATCTGTAAAAGTTTTAAATGGAAAAGAGTTTACAATTTATTTTGACCATGCAGAATAATGTTCCCTCCACACCACTATTCTCCCGCACATACCTCGTCATCTGCACAGTAAAATCTCTGCACAAGGAAACATAATAATATTAATTGGAGACTTTTTCATCCCCCCTCTCCCACCCCCCTCACCTATGCAAAGGACCTATATCCGCATCAATTATGGCATCATTGGACAGAGCAATAACATAACATTGTCAGTGATAGTGTCAGAGCATTTACCAACAAAATGACCACTCATAAAATTAGTTGTTTCTTTAAAATGAATTGTCAAGAACAAACAAATACCAAAAAATAAAACGCCCTCCACCAGAAGAATTATGTCCCACCATAGCTCCCTGAATCAATCGAAAATGAAAAATAAGATTTGCAGAAAATTAGAAAATTATTTTGAATTTATGAGGAAATAGAAATATTAAGTATTTCCCCAAAATTTTGGTTAAAATTATATAAACACAACAAAATAATACAAATTCAATGCACTTCAAGGTGAATGTTATAGTCCTTGGCGAGGCAGGGACTAATAATAAGTACACCACTCTGATGTATCAACCCATTTGGAAAGTTTCAAATTTGAGTTTACATGGCATATATGTTTCTCACTCAAGTGAGACATACATTGTTTCATTGAA
>APFE031143230.1:3045-26638 GCA_000404065.3 Pinus taeda | reverse complement strand
ATGATTTTGACAATTTAGATTCCCCTAAATCATGATTTCTTAACCCACAAATCAAATCTTATATAATCTCTAATATACTCAAACTACTACGTGACAAAAAAAATATTACGTGATACAAATATTAATTAATATTAATGAAAACTACAAAATATATGAAATTGATATTAAAAAATATTTCGATGCATTTAGATTTTTAAAACCATATGCAAACAATAAAACGCCTATCGTATGTAATAATATATTTTAACCAATAATATATGGTGGAAAACTTAAAAGGTAAGAATGATTCTCAATGCCATTTTGAAAGTTAAAGAAATATAGTCTATTATGGGGCGAGCTTGTTTAGAAGTGGTATTAATTTTATAAATGTAAAAGAATTAATGTAGCAACGTTGTAATTATTAAATGTGGATGGATTGAAAATAAATAATTAAATTAAATTAATTCTTTTCAATTATCATTATTGAATGCGGTTTTCTTATATGAATATTTTGAATGATAAATTAAGATTTTTCTAATTCATGTTTTCCCATATGAATATTTTAAATAATAAATTAAGATTTTTTTAATTTAAAATATTTTGTTTAAATGATTTGGAAAAAAATCATAAATGTTTTTTTTTTTCTTGAGATTGGAAGGCATTCAGAGATCGGAGCAACATGTGAAAAGAAGCCCACTCTAGCCGTAGGGACGTTGAATTCGAGTGCTTCAATGGAAAACAGAGAGCCCACTGCATCCCAGTCGACTTGTGTGTATAGACCTCCAAAGGCCCATGGAGGCAAGGAGGCCCATGGAGGCAGGACTAGATTGTTAAAGCCTCTAGATACAAACCCCTCCAATGCCCTGGTGAATTTTGTCCACCATTCGAGCCATCCAACGAATAGAGCCAGGTGGCCACTCCCTAAAACTCATTTTTGCGCAAAAAAAACCCTAGCTCCATTTGTTCCATTTTTCCTCTGATTGTGGTATCAATGTTACTTATTATTAATATATATAATAATTTATAAAATTTTATGATTTGTTATGAAATTTTAAAATTTAAATTGTGATGATTAATATTTAAATTATTAATGAATTTTGTTTTTTTAGGTATACTTGATTATTAGAAATTGCATTATATGTAAAAATAATGATTGTTATTGGTCTACCACAAGGGAAATCATATTAATAAAAAAACAAAAGATTTTTTCGCCCAATGCATTGTTTGAACTTGAAAATAAATTTGTCTTAATAATACAACATACATTTATCTTCCTTCCTAATATCACTACCAATACCTTTCATGTTTAGATTTGCAACCTTGCTACTATTAAACAACATTACAAAAATAAAATGAAAGATTATCTATTTGGGTGATAAGTCCATATGAATTGTATCTAGATGATCCCCCTCTTCATTTGAAGTAATAAACTCCATATCATCTATTTTTTCAATGCAGGAGAGTTTATCATTGAGATTTTTAGTTTGTCTTTGTAGTTCATCTATCCATAACATAATTTCCTTGTGAGTCTCTAAGTGCTCCACCAAGACTTTTTTTTATTATCATTTTCAATTTCCAATAAATGTTGATGGTCCACATGTATCTAGTTGTCTGAGTTGTGTTGCTGCTAGTATGTAAGACCCAATGACCCACCTTGGCTTCCACATATACATTAGTGATGAACCTATGTTCCAACCATGCCTCTTGTTTTGCATCTTAAATTTTGTCTCTGATAACAGGTGGAACAATGTACATAAATGGTCTCAAACTTTTCTCAAGCACACTAATCTTTGAATCTAGAGGGAAAAAAGTTCCTTCTCCCTCCCCTACAAACATTAAGATGCATTAGCCTAAACATGGTGAGGGAAGGCAAGGAGAGCATAGGGAAACCAAAAAGATGGATTCAACTCTCTAAGGTGAGAAAAAAGGGTACCAAGAATACAGAAAAGGGGAATTTGAAATGCCAAATAAGGGGGATCCAAAAATAAAGGAGTTACTAAACCCTGAATAGAAGAATCTTGACTCATCCAAGATGAAGTCCTCTGATAGCATGGAGAAAAAGGATCCCACCCACTCCAACAAAGGAATCTCAAGAAATAAATTGAAGAAACTCCCAAAATAGAAAAGAAAAAACGAGCTGATATCGAGTAACTATAAATAACAACAAAGTAAAAGTGTTCCACCCCAATAAACAAGGCTAAAACCACTGAATTCAAGTGAAAAGATAAAGTAATTAGCATGAAAAGGATAAATTGAAAGATTACAAACTTGTTCACCAAATCATTAAAGAAAAGCTACCACTATTCTTGTCAACATGTGGACCTCACTAGCTAAGTATTGTGTTGGACCAAAAATCCCACAGAGAATTGAGCCAATGAGTGGAATTGCGCCAAAGGATCCCAATGTCAAATACCTCCCTAAAATAAAATCATTCGCAACGAGAAAAATAATAATGTAGAGCCATAGGGAGCAAATAATATCACCAAAGCCTGCCCAATTATTGAAATAAACTCTCATTAAATTGATTTCCCAAAATACAAGTGGAATATTAACATGTTTCCTACCCCATGTGCCTCCTCTTCCCATACTATTCCCACAAGATTCCATGAAGGAGGAGTAGTCTCATCATAGCCTACCTAGAGCATCAAGCATTTTCCATTACCCTACATTAAACCCAACTCATCATAATTTGTAGCCTCTTGCAGCCTTAATATCATTCATTTTCTAGGTGGATGTTGTCTTGGGAATCCTTCCTCCCCACATATCCCATCTCTATTGATACCATTCATTTCTCATCATATTCACCCATTGTGCGGATTAATGAATAATTTTCTTAGCAATACGATATTAGGGTAAATTGTATGTGGTTAGCAATTTCTTTTTGTTGTGTATGAATGTAATTTGAAATTTAACTTGAAAATTTACCATTTATGTGATGTATGAATATGTGAGTAAGGTTTTGAGGGTTGAATCAGTGGTGATGAATGGAATAAAGTTTTCAGATATGTGTGAAGAACCTACCTTTCTACTTCAAATAAGATTGGTTCTCTTTAGCGGGAGAGGTAATTGTTGCCAAAATCATAAGAGACCAAATTTGTGGAGACATCAATATGGGTTTATTAATTCCAATATGATCATGAAAAAATTGAGTAAAATATCATCACCAACTTTGTCACTAAATCACTTTAAAATTACATGATGGAGGCAAGTTAAGCCATGGTGCATCATAACACACATATTGATTAGCCTAAGTCTAATGAATACCTATGAGATTGAATCTCTTGCTTACCTTCTCAAAAAATACTTGTAGTAAACGATCAAAACTAATTCCATTGATGAATCACTTTAAAATTTACTCGATGGTTATGGGCTAAGTCATACTACATTGTAGCGTATGTACCCCATAAACTAAGCACAATCAGCACAAGTGAGGTTGAATCTTTTGTTCAACAATTAAACTCATGATGGAAAAGGGGATTGAGCCTCATCAGCCTCATCATTGGGTAATTATATGGGCCTTAATTCACCTCCTAGCTTAGTCAAACCAACTCTTCTCACAACTTATTACATGTTTTGATTATATTTTGTTTAATGAGATGAGTTAAAGTGAGTTATCATGCCTAGTGGACTAATATTCAATGAATGCAGGTTTGAAAGAGAAAATCAAGGAATTTTGGCAAGACTAAGGTTTGAAACTTGAATGGGACAAGGGAGAGAGATTATAGGAGGTAAATCCTCCTCATTTACTCCTCCTCCGCTCAAATATTCCTCCATTAATCACACTAGCTCGGCGTGCAAGCAACCAAGTCATGAAGATTAGAAGGCAACCGAGCAAGTGATAGATAAAAAGTTACTCCATCTCGAGTTTGGGATCTGAACCTCGCTAAATTTAAGGAAGTCATTGGATACTTTAGTTATATAAGTAGAGAGGCCTAGAGCCTCATTAGGATTCAAATTTTTGTTGTAAAACTCTAGCTATTTTTGAGCTCGAGACTTGTGGAAGACTTTGATGTAATTTTCTGTTTTGGTAATAAGAATGAGATTTTTCTTGATTCAATACTGAGTTAACTCAAAGGTTTGAAGCTCTTGGGTTAGGGCCCAAACCTAGCAGAAAATTCTCCTCTTCTTGTATCTTTATGCTTAACTTAGTTTCATAGATTCATGGTTAAATTGTTTTTAGAATTATTTCATTGCAAGTAGTGTAGATTTGATTAATTATTTATTAGTTTGCTTCCATTTGTGCCTTACTTCAGTAGCAAGTTAGAAGGGATAAAAGAGGCGCCACAAAGCTTTCATTACGTGTCTTTGCCTCAATTCTTCCTTCTAGGATCATGATTTGAGGAAAAGACCCTTATGCAGCCCAAAAATGACAGATTTCCATTTCTTTCATGATAATTAGAGTTTGTTGTACTTAATCTAGCATTTGATCAGTTTTGCAAAGTAGGATTTCATTTCCATCTCTTCTATGTTCATTCTTGCAGTAGATCTCCTCCATGATTCTATGTTATTCAACAATTTCTTCATGCATAAGGTAGATAGTTAGTTCATTAAATTATGCTTTTCTAGGTCATGAGAATTCTTCTTGTTTACATGACTTTTTGGAAATTACACATGTTTGATGCAGAATAGGTGCTTCAGAAGTAGAAAAAGATTTCATAGCAATAAACCACCTTTCAACTTCATCCACCCATAGTCATTCCTTGTTTTCATCAAAACCTTCACCAATTTCATCATTTTGCATAGAAATTTCCTCAAGCATTTTGAGCAAATCTAGCCATCTCCTAAACTTGGTTTTGGGTTATGAGTGATCCTAGGCATTTCCTCACTTCATTCCACCCATAAACCACCTTCCCTAAGCTTTGCATCACCTCCAACATCCATTGCTTTCTCATGGCTGTATCCTGTAGAAATACAGGGAATCATGTAGGTTTCTAGTACATCCTGTAGGTTTTCCTGTAGTGGCTTGTTTTGAGGCTGAATTGAGGGAAAACTTCTAGAAATCCCCCCAAGGTCACCCAAGGGTCCCCCAAAACTTCCAACCATCCACCAACATCCCTAAACCACCTGCCACATCACCAAAAGAAATTAGTTTTCACACTTGATTTTTCATGAAAGGCATAAAAAGACAAAATAGATTTATTATAGTCCTTTACATGCATAACATTTGTGTTTGATGTTTTCAACTCCCATCTTTAGGATAGTAGTATTTTGTTCATGTTAATTTAGCACCATTGCAAGTATATCTCTTAGAAGTTAATTAGGAAATGGTGTGCCTTAGCATTGAATTTCAGTCTTTTTTCATTATTGCAGTAGATCAACTCTCTCTTAAAGTAGATTTCTATTTCTTTCATCAAGGAACCAAGCTTCTTCTCAATCCATAGAAGTCTGGCTTGAAAACCCTAGTGGTCTCTCACCAACTAAACAGTGACAAAAGGCAGAACCATCACTTTTTCTTGTGTATACAGCACTATCACCTCCAAGTTTGAACGAACCCCAGATTCATAAAGTAAAGCTGGTAGCCTAAGAGTTGCAACATTCTTGCTGCAATATTGGTGCTCATCACTTTTTGGCACTGTTATCGGGGAGGTGTCTGAGTAATATGTGATTACTTCTTTATTTCTTCTATTTCTTGCTTCTAATATTCTACCATTAGTTTCATTTTTGCAAAAGTAATTTAGTTTGCTTCCTTTTCATTCCGCATTATTTGCCTTCCTTTCAATTCTACAAGTTAAATTTTGAGCAAGTAGTTAATATTTTCATTCAGTCAGTAGTTCTCATTTAGTCTACAATTTCAAGTCTGCAAGTTAGATTTCAATTCAGCAATTAGTTTTTCATTTAGTCAGGGTTTCCCATTTAGTCTGCAATTTTAGTTCTGCAAATCACTTTCAAAGTTTGAAAAATCACAAAACTAAACCAAAAACATTTCCTTTCATGCCTCGTAGGAATAGGGATAACTTAGGGAAATTTTTGCAAAATACCCCCATTGCATAAAACAGCCAAAATTCCCTCTTCTTCGGTGGCTATGAACTAGAGGAACCCTTAGGTGAGAAACTAGACATATTTGAAGAACCTATAGGGGAAGAAGATGAAGAAGAAGAACCCATTCCGACCGAGCCAATGGATGAAAATAGAAATGATAGAGGGAATAGAGAGAGAGTTGAGGGTGCCTTCCCCACCAAGGAAACCAATGGGGACACTAAGATGAAAAATATAAGCCCCTCTACCCTTCCTCATTTCCATGGCCTGACCACAGAGGATCCCAACACTTTCCTATTTGATTTTGTTATTATACGCCAAACCTATGACTACACAAATGATGAGAAGAAGTTGAAACTATTTCCATCTACCCTCAAGGATGCAACTTTGCATTGGTTCATAGGTTTACCTAGGGATATCATCACAACTTGGACTCAGACGTAGCAAGCCTTCAGCAATAAATATCGAGACCACTATAGGTCTAAAGATACTAAAGAAGAATGTTTTAGGATGACCTTAGGTAATGATGAATCCCTAGAGGATTATGAAGAAAGATTCCAAATTAGTTACAAAAGGGCTAGGTGCACACTTGACCCTGAGTCACTGACGCTGGTCCTACTTCGAGGAGTAAGAGAAGACCTTTTGGATACCTTACACTTGTTAGCAAGAGGAGATATATACCAGTTACCCTATGAGGATATCAAGACTGTCTTTAGAAGCCATTCTAGGGCAGCTAGGAAAAACGATAGGGGAATTCAACCTATGGCCAGTACATCCTCTTCCAATTCGTCCATCGAGGGTGAAATTGGAAACATGCTGGAAGATTTCAAGAGTAAGATGCTGCAAACCCTTTCCTTATAGATGGATACTATGCACATTAGGAGAAAGTAGGAGGAAGCAGAGAGCCTTGGCCATTTTCTGTCCTAGATGCATCATGAGGCACCTTAGGAATGAATGTCCATTGAATTCTATTGAGATTTTCTTAGTCTGTGAACAAAACCGCTCCATTGACAAGTCCCCTTCTTTGCCTGGACTCAAAGTTGTATATCAAGGAGCTGAAGGGGTCATTGAGCAACTCTGTTACATAAACCAAAGGAGACCTCATGCATCTAGGCCATACCAACAAGGCATGCAAGGGTCATCCCATGTATATTACAAACCCAGCCAGACCACATCCATACCTTCTTAGGGACCCCTTACTCATCCTTCTTGGTCCTTTGCATCTCATTATCATTCCCAACCAACCAACGAGTCATTTCAACCATATGATCTGCCACAACCTCGGTGGAATGCACCGCCCCAAGGGTGGAGTCCCTAGTACAACAATGTTCCTACTTTATTGCCTTCACCACCTGCCCAACCACAACTGTTACGCTCTTCTCCACGTAAACAACCCCAGATGCCTACCCAGCCAAATTCGAACCTGAACAACAAATAGGAACATCAAGTATATAATGGAGAGACATCATATCCAGCTTATGTTGTGGAGACATAGGAAATTAACCTGAGATCTGGGAGAGTTCTCACCGATAACCAACCTCCACCTCCACCTAGGGAGGTTGAAGAAGAAAGAGAGGAAATAATTCTTAAAGTAAATCCACCCTTTCCTGAGAGATTAACTCAACCACTCTAGCCTACCCCAGAAGATATTGAACTTCTGGGAGAATTGAAAAACCTAAGTGTCAAGATTTTACTTCTCCAAGCCATCAAGGATGTGACTATTTACAACAAGTTGATTAAGAAGAAGTGTTTCAAGCATTCAGGGAGGTGAAAAAGAGATTCCCCTACCATTAATATCATTGGATAACTGTTCGACTTAATGTTGGGGTAGGTAATCTGTCCAATGTATTTGGACCTTGAAAGCCCTGTAGTAGATGTGCACATCAATGGCACCATTTTCCCACACACTTTGATCGATCTTGGGGTTTCCATTAATGTGATGACCAAGGACACCATGCTCAAGCTCAACCTCTAAGGTTCATTGAGGAAGACCACATCAGTCCTACAACTTGTAGACTGCTCCACAATGACCCCTGAGGGGATTGTGGAGGATGTGATGGTATCCATTGACTCTTGGGAGTACCCTGCAGATTTCCTAGTTCTCCAGCTAAGCTTATTGGTTACCCTCTCATCCTTGGGAGGCCCTAGTTGGCCACTACCAAATCTTACATCAGCTGCAGAGATGGGAATATGACCATCAAGAATGGGCATATGTCCAAGCAGTTAGTCCTATACCCTCCTTCTCATCCATCTCTTGAGCATGATTTACATTTATGGCTGGCAAAGGAGGAAGAAGATGAAGTTTATTCTACTATTACACAAAAAATTCTCACCATGACTTTCTACAGTTTGTGTGAGTCCATCAACACTCATACATACCTCCTTTGCAAGTATTAAAGCCTCAGCTCTTCATGTCAAGCCTTGAAAATGGGAGAAAGACCTTAAAAATTTCTTAAATCCTGGTTTCACACTTTCTCCTAGCATTGCCTGCAGTGCCACACCCAATGGTCATGTCCCCTGCGAACCTGACCGCTCTATCTGTTAAGTGATGGGTGTGAAACCCTATAAAAGTTAAAAAGGCGTGAGTTCATTCTTAAAAACTCATCTTGGGTCACTTCTGGACACTTATAGAAGGAATATTGCGCTAGAAAGTCCGCTCCACCTTGGTTCATCCATTTCATAACTAAGGGAGCTAACTCCATGATATGAGGTGCTTATCCCATTGAAGGAGGAGCTTATCCCTTCAATGGTGGACCTGCAACTTCCTCCATTTGCACTATAGATTTAGACATTGGGCTGGTTGTAAGATAGGTTGAAAGCTGAAGATTCTTGAGGGTAAATGCTGCTGGAAATTAGACTTCCTTTTTGAGCTTGTGAGAGGAGAGATCACATACCTTTCATTTCATTTGGGAAGTGAGTGAGGCTTGTCAAAGTAGAGGAGATTCCTACTGGACCCTGGAAAGAGCTTGTGCAACATCAAGGCAAAGGTTGTAAGGTTCTTTTATTCATAAAGTTAATATAATCAAGTTTATTTTTCTCAATGAACTGTCTCTAATGGTTTATTTTATGAGCTCCTTGATCTTCATAATGAACATGTTTTATTATAGTATCTATGCAGGTGTTCTTTGATTTGTGTTTGTTTGTGTATGTAGGCTATTGAAAGGGAACTGCTTGAAGCTGTTGGAACAAAGCTGCCACAAACAAGCATTGGACCGAGGTAGGGTCTATTACACCTCTTAGTTTTCATTTATGAATTGAAACATGTTTAGAGAAAAGTAGATTTTCTTGTGCTGCTTGTTGCTAGATATCATTTGATACTAGGGAGATCGGTCTTGTCTGCAAGAAAAATTTATCTAGCCAAAAAATTGGCCACTCCACTGGGGAACGGTTTTGGTTTTTAATTTGTATTTGCTTTGACTTGAGAAACTTGAGTTTTGTTTTTTTATTTTGCCTTGATGTGTGTGGGATTGGGTACTTGTTAGATTCTAGTTTGATTTTAATTTTTTGGATTTTTGAAGAGGACCGCACCTTCTGTGTTAGGTACAGTGTGGACCTGTTCGCACTGCTATAGTATAACACAGAGCGGTACCACACCTGGTTCTACTGGGAGCCTGCAGACCCTGTCAAAAGTTTGAAAAACCTAAGATCCTTCTGCCCAGTTAGGTTTAGTTTTTGTCCATAGCTATTAGTTTATGCCCAGATCTACACTTGTCTTGACAAAAGTTCCTTGTGAGTTAGTTTTCATTGGCATTCTCGTTTGAAGTGATTTTCTAGACGTTTTGCCTAGTGGATTGATTTTTGCTTGGTCTTCGTAATAGCTTCGAGATCAGAAGCCTTAGAGCCTTAGATTACCATGGTATCTCTGGTCTTCTTGCTGAGTTTGACTAGTTTATGAAATCTATCCTTGAAAAGAGATAGATCCCATTTTTCTCTTTTACAAAACTTTGATTAAACTTGATTGAAAGTTTTGAATTTCATTTTTTATTAAAACTTAATTGGGTGTTTTTTATTAGTTTGTTGATCTGAACAAATTCATCCTTAGTTAGCTGAAAAACTAAGTTAATAATCCTCAAAAACATTTCAAGTTTCTTTTCAATCCATTTTGTTTAAATCTCAAGATTAGATTATAGTTTTAAGTGTTTCATAGAAATTATAGAAGTTGGTTGGAAAATTTGTTTTCAATAGTTTTTAGAGTTTTTTCAGAAATCTTAAAAGCTCTCTTGAAAGAATTGTTTGTTCTTGTAGTTTTTTATTGTTGAAAAGCAAAGGGATTTTTTGTGAGCGTGATTAGTAGTCTCGTATTTGAAGTTCTTTGAAAAAGACAAAAAGTTTTCCTTTCAGTTGTATGTTAAGCGAAAGATTTGATTTTCAAAGCATTGCATTTTCAACTCTTCCTTAGCTAGAAATTTATTGAAAAGAAAAGGATTTGTTTATCATCTTAGGTGCATTTTTAGTGTTTTAGAGTCGAGTCTTCACACCATAAAGTTTCATCTCCGCACCCATTGACTTAAGAAACAACCAATAAAATTAATGCTTAATTAAAATCCATCTAGCAATCTTTTTATTTTCTAGGGCTCTTTTCACCAACATAGCTTAGGCTAGTATCTTGGAGTAGGGAGTAATTAACTCTCCAAGATAGTTTAAGCAAACAAGTAGCCGATCTTGCGGTAGGGAGAAATTCAAATTGTTACATATATGCTCTGGGAAAGCTCCTCTTAAAGGAGAAGCACGAGATCATATCTGAACCAGTGTGGGAATCAACCCTTCCTCATTGGGAACAATAGAAGATATTCGCGTATTAAAAATGGTAAACCTCGGATTGACCATTTTCGAGGAGCCTGCGGTCACTTGTTGGTAAACCTTGGATTATGTCAAGGAGCCTTCAAGGGGATTGAGCTTGTTACTCTACCCTTGTGTGCATATCGGATCGTAGATTGTTCCCCTAGGTATATTTGTTTCCGTTGGTAACCTTAGTGGCCATAATCTATAGGATTCTTTCCTAGGTGACGGTGGAGGGAAGATCCCACTGTACTTGGAGCAGATGTCGACTAGACTCACTTGGACTCTCTGGAGGGTTATCTTCACTCGAGAAGGTTATAGTGGAGAAACTTGTGCCAGTCTGTTTCATTAAGCAGGTTGTCGGGGTAACTGTTCCAACTGCCATTTCTGTATTGAATTCTGCAACAATGGATTTCATCACCAACTAGTATTTTTGATTCAGAAAGATACTGTTTGTGTGTGGTTTGATCTCCTAGATTTATTAGGCATGTGCTTCAAATTGTTTGGTTCTTTAGAGACTTTAGGTGGTTTTCTTGAGATTTTCTTTATTTTCGTGTGAAGTAAGTAAATAATTAATCATGGCTGAATTACTGAGACAATCCTGTCGACTTCGGGGGCAGCCTCCTGAATTTACACCAAGTCAACTTGAAGGGTTGCGATCTCTTGTCACACCTAGTGAAAGTAGAGTTGGGTCACCGGAGGCCGGAGAGTCTTCGTTAATCATACATCCTGATTATCTAGTTCAAGCAATAGAACATATTTCTAAACCAATTTCATTTTCCGAAGTTACTGATAGTATTACTCCTACTAGTTCATTAGCCGAAGAACCTGAAATCTCTGAACCAGAAACTGAACCTGCTGCTACTCCATCTTCGGGATTTTCTTCTCCTATTTCTAGTGGTCCTAGTTCACCCAGGGTAGAAAGTATCATTACCCAGAATCTTCCTTCTAGACTCATTTCCATAGAAGAGCTTGTAAGTTTGGACGAAGGTATAAACATCCCCGAAAATCAACCAGTTATCGAACTTAGGGAGCATGAATCCATTTTCTACAATCCCATTAGAGGTGACGCTTGGTATATTTTGTTGACCAATTTTCTAGAAGATCCAGGTCTCGCATCTTCACCACCTCGATTTCCTTTCCATCCAACACCCAGAGGTTATTATCCTCCTTTGAATATGTCAAGACAGTCATCCTTGTTTTCTCAGACGCCAGAAACATTTTTACATGGCGGTCCTTCTGTTCCTTCTGGGTATCAGTCTTTATCTAGTACGCTTTCAGGAGCATCTCCTCAACCCATCGAATATGTAGTATCTCCTGGTAATAGCAGAACTAAACCGTTAAGTGTCGATGAGGTTCTTATGATGTATGGTACTACCCCTAACCTGCAACCTCAAGGTAGTTCAATATTGCCTGGGGGGCAACCACAAGGTACTCAAATACCACATGGGGGGCAACCTCAAGGCAGTACATTACTGCCTAGGGGGCAACCTCAAGGCAGTACGTTACTGCTTGGGGGGCAACCTCAAGGATAGTACATGCCTACGGGACAGCATTTTCCTCAAGGTCAACCCCAGATGCAATATTCACCTCAAGGTCAACCCCAATATCAATATGTACCTCAAGTTCAACCTCAGTTTCAATATGTGCCTCAAGGTTAGTACCAGCCTCAAGGTCAATACCAACCTCAAGGTTTCCAACCACCTTCAGGTCAATCATTTGTTCAAGGAATGGGAAATGTACTGTATAATTATCAACCTTACACTCAACCTGGTTTTGGTCCTCAATATGATCAACCTGTTATGGGTCCATACCCCGGAATGAACGTGGTGTGGGATCAACAGACTTCGCAACCCAGTGTGCATTTGTCATCTCAATCTAGACAGCCTTTGGTTTCTGGTTCACCCCAGCAACCTATCCAGCCTACTACTCAAACTTCTACACCTGGGGTAGTTCATCAGCTTGGGCCTAGTTTGCCTCGAACTCCACCTAAAACATCTGCTGCAACTACTGCAACCTCTGTTCAATCCACCCCACCTATTTCTGGAGTATCAGCAGCTCTAATTTCTACTGTTCTTGTATCAACTCCCCAGGGCTCTTTACCTCAGTTTGGACCTACAATCCAGACTTCGGTTTCAATGCCTGTAGGACAACCTGGGCCTAGTACGGTTGTCACAAGTCAACCTCAATTTACTTATCAACCGTATCAGGGAAAGTACCAATTCGGTCCTGTTGTGCAGAGCCCGGCTTATCAGTATCAACTGTACCCTGGGTATATTTATGAACAACCTCAACAACCCCAGTATGCTCCCGTTAATCCTGGTTTTCCAGGAGGATATAATATCCCAAATGCCAATCCGATTCCAAGTTATCCTAGATATCCTCCTCCTGGAGCTGGTCTTATGACCCCAAGTTTTCGGGATCCGAACCGTCAGTTAATGTTTATATAAACTTTGGATTTACCTGACTTGTCGCGCCTTACGAATGATCCCATTAATTATCTTCTGTTTTGGCTGCCAATGCCGAATAAGTTGCCCAGTGATATACCAAAGTTTGAGGAGAAGTCAGGAGAAGATCCATCAAATCATGTGATGACTTACCATCTCTGGTGTGCATCGAATTCCATTATAGATGATTCAATTCGTCTTCATCTTTTTCAATGCACTTTGATTGGCCTTGCAACCAAGTGGTACATTGAGTTACCACGAGGCTCTTTTTACAATTTTAGTCAGTTAGCCACTTCCTTCCTTACTCATTTTCAGCTGCCAGTCCGATATGACAATGGAACAGAATTATTAACTTCATTAAAACAGTCGACGTCCACATATATTTCAGACCATATTCATGAATGGCAACGTCGATGTCACTTAGTGAAAGTTTTTATCCCAGACCAAATTTTGGCAGAATGGTTTGTAAAGTCGTTATTACCTAAAATAACTGAAGATGTAGCCAAGGCAGGAGTAGTTACCGAAGAGCAAGTAATTGCTCAAGCTCAATACATTGACTTAGTTTATATGCAGTCAGGTACTTTACACGAGAAAATCCCCGACCTTCCAAAGCAAAATCAAATAACTGCACCTCCCTCAGGGTCTCATGCCACTGACAGTATGATTGGTACTGTTAATACCAAGAGTAAGAAGAAATCATCCAAGAATTCTTCTCCTATTATAACTTTACCAGATTCCCCGAAGGGAGAGTCTTCAACTGAAATTTCTGTTGATGTCCATGTCGTAGAATCATCTATGGCCAAATCAAAATCTGGCGGTAAGAAGAAAGGCAAGAAGAAGAATAAGCAAAACTTGAAAGAGAAATCAAATAAACCTGAATCTACTGACGAGAAACGTAAACCTCTCTATCTTTGTCTCATCTGCAATGAGGAGCATTTTACAAGAGATTTTCCACATCATGCTGAGGTTGCGAAAATCGTCAAAGGTTCAGGGAAAGTATTCCAAATGGATTGTCATCTTGCAAGAATTTGACTTGGAATTTGAAAAGGCAAAGTCAAAGGAGTCTTTGGTTTTTGCGGAATTGATGTGTGACTTCCCACGTGCTGATACCGAACATGTGGTGGAAGAACCCATTGCAAATGAATCCCTTATCAGCACTGTTGATCCATGGTATGCAAATATCATTGTCTATCTCTAGACCCAATCTTTTCGGCCTGATATCTCACAATCTCAGTGCCAGAAAATACGTTTCCAATCCCAACCTTACACTATTATTGGAGATACTCTTTATCATCATGGGGTGGATTATGTTTTCCGGCGTTGTCTACCTCATGAAGAAGCTGAAAAGGTTCTTAATGACTGTCACTCTGGAGGATGTGACGGTCATATGTCTAGGTATGCCACAACCCAAAAGATCTTGCACGCTGGCTATTTCTGGCCGTCCTTATCCAAATATTGTATCACTGCAGTCCAGAAATGCCACAATTGCCAAATTTTTGATCGTAAGATGCGCGCTCCACCTACTCCTCTCCACCCTATACTTGTCGTCGGTTCATTCACAAAATGGGGTATCGATTTTATTACATGTAACCCTCACTCGGCCGGGGGGCATGCGTATATCATCCTTGTGGTAGATTATTTTACCAAGTGGGCCGAGCGATGCCTACATTTTCGGCAGACGGCAAAACTGCTGCGATTTTCATTTTCAATCACATAATTACTAGGTTTGGTGTTCCTCAAGCGATTAGCACTGACCATGGGAGTCATTTTCGAAACATCATGACGACTGAACTTACAAATCAGCTTGGCCTGCGTCACGATAGTTCCACTCCATATTCCCCATAGGCAAATGGTCTGGTTGAAGCAATCAACAAATTTCTAGTCACTATGATCCAACGAATCATTGGGATTCATAGGTCAAATTGGCATAACATGGTATTTTCAGCGCTTTGGGCATACTGAACCTTAGTCTAAACATCAACAATTTTTACTCCCTTTCAACTGGTTTACGGTTTAGAGGCAGTACTACCCATTGAATGTGAAATCCCGTCATTACAAATTGCCATACAATTATTACCAGCCACTTCCAAAGAGGAAAAATGTTTATTATACTTAGCTCAATTTGATGATAATTGACGTGATGCTGCATTAGCTATCGAAACTCATGTTAAAAGAATTAAAGCTCAGTATGATCGGAATGTTACACGCCGCAATTTTTCGGAAGGGGACCTAGTCTTACTTTATGATGAAGCAAACGATAAGCTAGGGGCTGGCAAATTTGTACCCATGTGGCATGGTCTGTATATTGTTAAGCGAAAGCTAGCAAAAGGGGCCTATGAATTAGAAGATTTTGACGGTGTCTCTTTAGGTAAACCTAAGAATGGGCTTTATCTAAAGTGATATTATGCTTAAAATATTAGTGTGGAGATTTTTAGACTAGTTTCTTTATAATTTTGGTGTGTTTTTAGATTAGGAATGCATGCTTTACTTTAGAGAGTGTTTTTCATCATTATTCCTGCTTATCTTGATTTTACCTTGATATTACAAATGTTGACGCCTCTCCAAACATACATCGGTTTTGCTGATGGTGCTTGTCGTAGTACATGGAACATCTCTTCCGCAGCTTGGGTTATCTATTCACCCTCTGACGAGTTAGTATCTATGCATGAGGTAAGCCTTGGTCAAACAACAAACAACATTGTAGAATACAGTGTAGTGATTGAGTTATTATGTGAATCCATTTCATTTGGAATTTGGAGTTTGATTGTTAGGTTAGATTCGGAACTCGTTGTATTACAGCTTAATAGAGTTTACGCCATTAGAAATCCAGTGTTATTGCGATTATTTTTTAGAGTCCATCTCTTGGAACGAGAATTTGATTACATCGAATATCAGCGCATTCCAAGATATTTAAATACATTAGCAGATGCAGTTGCTTCTCAAATGTTAAATATACATTTTCATTAAATCAAACAGTAAATTTAAAAACATCCCATAACATGTTTTGCAAGATAACAAATAATAGTAATATAGCATAGCATAGAAGTGTGTCAAAATATACATCGTCTTCGATCATAGGTTGAAAAACACCTTATGATCAGCAAAAATGATAGCACAAAAAAGTCCAAAAATGAGTCTACAAGGCGATCATCCTGTCACTGGTGATGATCACAATAAGACACCACTGCTCGGGCCACCCTACAAAGGAACCTCCTAAAAGGTCCTGGGACCCCAATCACATAGCGCTGTAACCTAAGAGGAATGTCATCTATGCTGGTCTCTGGAATATCTGCTATCAAGTGCTCTAGATGACTCTCCAATTCGGCCAAGGCCTCTGTTGATTGGTCCTGTGGGGCCGGTGCTGCGCTAGCTGGCTGTCTTCTATCATAAGGCTGGAGAGCGGCTAGTCGTCGTGGACCCACATCTACATTTAAAACCTTTTACTATCATTTTTTGGACGATTTAAAAAACAAAAAATATATATAATTTAAAAAAATGTTGAAAACAATTTTACCTGTATCATCCCATTGCTCTCCTGGTGGAAGAGCCATGTCTGGATCACCACGATAATCCATCCTAGCATATGGAAAATCCTGAATCATAAATAGTTGGTTCTCTAACCAATGAAAATACTCAGGTGAGAATCGAATGACCTTGGTGCCCTCCTCAGGATGGCAGGCCATGACTGCAACCCAACGCATAATCTTGGGATCTCGGGGAAGTCCAGCCTCAACAGTAAGTTGTTGTGGAACCAGCATAGGTACCCTATCTAGGGCAAAGCTCACAACTAAGTAACCATATCCGAAGTTCTTTAGTTTTCCATTCTTTTCCCTAGTCAGTTGGCCTTTCACATTGGCCAACACAACATCACACTATTTGAAGATGGTGCCTCGGAAGCAGTCTACTTCTGTGCACATCTGGGAACCGGTAGCTAAATGCAATCTTGTGCTTCTGCATAGTCTGGTGACAGTAAATGCGATCACTTTAAGTTCAGGATGGGTGATGGTCTTCACATCTATCCGTTTGTCCGTAGTTTGCACATTGCAAAACTCTAGTCGGAGACTAGTGACAGACTGGCCACCTGGCCTAGATCTGAAT
This sequence comes from Pinus taeda, assembly GCA_000404065.3. Taxonomy (NCBI): domain Eukaryota; kingdom Viridiplantae; phylum Streptophyta; class Pinopsida; order Pinales; family Pinaceae; genus Pinus; species Pinus taeda. The sequence continues at coordinate 9,359 of APFE031143230.1, read as the reverse complement.
ATAGATAATCCTTCGCCTCTCTTCATCAAACTAGTCAGAAAATAAATATCCTCTGGCTCGACTTTGAGCCGGTGTCCTCCAATGATGAAACACTGGTCCTGCGTGCTCCACCTGTCTACCAACCATTGTAGAAAGTCTAGTTATGCCCTCATGCTAGGTATGGCCCAAAATTTAAATAGCCCGCATGCTCTCAATGCCTGTAATGAAGGTGGATGGAGTAATGCATCTTGATCCTCATCTTCGTATTCTCTTTCCTACAAAATAAACATATTGTCTATCTGCATTGCAAAATAGGTGGTTTAGAACATTTCAATCTGAAACTTGTGGGGAAAAATGAAGAAATCAGAGTTTTAAATCCATGTTCTGCGGGGTTCGCACCCATTCTTTTAGAGACAGTGCGTAGTTGCGCACTTTTCCTTAAGAACAGGTGCGACACCCTGACTTTTCCCTGTGCATGGAAAAATCGGGGTGCGTAGGGGCCACATGGCGCACCTGTGCAACCGCCGCAAGCGAGTTTTTGCCCAAATTTCCTTCTAAAAATCAAATTTTAAAGCCTAAAACAAAATTTCAAACGGATGAAATGCAAGTCAGGGACGATGTGGATTACCTGGAGAAGACGGTTCTCAATTCTAGTGGTTGGATTTTCTACAATATTCACAGGAAGTTTTCTTACCAAAAGCTCTTACTTTTTACTCCAAAGCCAAACGGTGAAAATGAACCTGTAAAAGCCCTTTTTATAAGATTTTTTGAATAAATAATTTTTAATTTATTTATTTTTTACTCTGAAAAGGTCACTTTTGGTACATTTTTATTAATTTTTAAACAGATATAAGTAATGTTTGTAGTTTTTGTGCAGAATATTGGGTATCCAGGGAGAATTGGTCATTTTCAACAAAAACACATAGGAGTCGTCTTTAAGCTCTTTTCTGACTCGTAAAATATGAAAATATTGTCGAGTTTTTATTTTTAGACTCGTTAAAACGGAATTAAAAAGATGGTCCACTTATAGCTCTTTTCTGACCATATAAACATGAAACGATTGTCGGACTTTTGTCATTTCGAGTTCGATATTGGTAATAAAACGACGTGTTTTCAATCGCTTTTTTACTTTTTTAGATTGAAGGCACTAATTATGAAAAGTACTCCTTGATTGTAATGGTCAAACGGTTCTCTCAAGTATTATTTTATACTTTTTCGGGCTTGGGAGACACAAATTTATGAAAAAGGACAACCATGGATTTTTCTTAAGTTTTTCTTCTGACTCCCTAAAATTGAAAAATGCCAAGTTTCTCCTATACTGGACTCGTTAAAATTTTAACAGTAAAGGACCTGTTCAATTACAAATAGGAACATACCACTCCTTCTTAGGGTTTGAATCTTAAACTAAGTTGGACTCATCCGAAGGATGAGCTTATAACCAAGAAAATGTTATCCTCCTCAAGCTTGTCAAAAATAAAGAGGTACTTGCCAGAAATGGTGGGGGAAAAGGAGAAAAATGAACCTGTTTGTTGTACTCTGTGTTTGAAAAAACTTTCCATCACTCTTGAACACGACACTTTTATCCACCTGGGTTGGGAAATCCCTTACCTAACAGTTAATCAAACCACTTTGAAAGTCTTCAGCCGGTTTCCGGGTATTAACTTTGGGTCAACTGTGACCAAGCCATCTGCTATGTCATTACATGTTCAAGAGATCTATGCAAATAAACCATTCACCCACAAAATATTTGTCATCCATCATTGACCACCCCTGAGTTAGTTCCTGTTAAATATATTTCTTCAGACTTGATCTATGATTTCATGTTATGGGCTTACCTATGACGGATCGCTTTCTATCGACTCAAACTCATTATTTAGAAATATGATCTAGAAATCGTCAGTACCTTGGAATCTGCATGCCTCAATGGCAGGTTTCTCGCCTTTGACAACAGGTTACATCATTGACCTTCGATCAAAGGATTCCGTGACATGTTCGACATCGACTCATTCATTCACATCTCATGGATTGTACTGGGTACTTTGAGGGCCATTGAAATTACTGGTGGTTCCTCTCACACTTGTTAACAGTTTACATCATTGGCTGGTAATCAAGTGGTTTATCCCATGTTCGACTTCAACACATTCATTCACATGGGTAGAATCGTACTAGTTCAGAAAGTAGAAATGAACACCCTGGATCCAGTTTCCACCATCCAGGCTGCAAGGAATTTTGTTATCATTATATAGTGGACTATTCATAAACAGATGGTTGCATCCATGATGTGTCCATGTGTTCCTACTTGTGATGTAATACAAAATCATTCCTATATCAGAGCAGCTTTTAGATAGTTCTTAGTCAATTTTGATCTGAGTATGGGAATGCCTACCTCAGCGATGATATATTCACATATATATATTTTGTATTGAATGTTTTTATAGGTTCGACCAAGGTATCCACAGGGAAATCCTTGAAATGATAAAGTCCTTCACTCTTCTTAGATGACCAAAAACCATCCTCATCTACTACAGACTTCGCACTTTAGGGGGCAATCTGTTACACAAAAAATTGTCACCATGACTTTCTATAGTTTGTGTGAGTCCATCACCACTCATACATACCTCCTTTGCAAGTCTTAAGTCTCAGCTCTTCACGTCAAGCCTTGAAAATGGGAGAAAGACCTAAAAAGTATCTCAAATCCTAGTTTCGCACTTTCTCCTAGCATTGCCTGTGGTACCACACCCAATGGTCATGTCCCCTACGAACCTGACCGCTCTATCTGTTAAGTGTTGGGTGTGAACCCCTGTAAAAGTTAAAAAGCCATGAGTTCATTCTTAAAAACTCACCTTGGGTCACTTCTAGATGCTTCTAGAAGGAATATTACGCTGGCAAGTCCACTCCACCTTGGTTCATCCATTCCATAACTAAGGGAGCTAACTCCATGATATGAGGTTCTTATCCCATTGAAGGAGGAACTTATCCCTTCAATGGTGGACCTGCAACTTCCTCCATTTGCACTATAAATTCAGGCATTGGACTAGTTGTAGGAGAGGTTGAAAGCTGAAGATTCTTGAGGGTAAATACTGCTGGAAATTAGACTTCCTTTTTGAGCTTGTGAGAGGAGAGATCACATAGCTTTCATGTCATTTGGGAAGTGAGTGAGGCTTGTCAAAGTAGAGGAGACTCCTGCTGGACCCTGGAAAGAACTTGTGCAACATCAAGGCAAAGGTTGTAAGGTTCTTTTATTCATAAAGTTAATACAATCAAGTTTGTTTTTCTCAATGAACTGTCTCTAATGGTTTATTTTATGATCTCCTTGATCTTCATAATGAACATGTTTTATTATAGTATCTATGCAGGTGTTCTTTGATGTGTGTTTGTTTGTGTATGTAGGTTATTAAAAGGGAATTGCTTGAAGCTGTTGGAACAAAGCTGCCACAAACAAGTGTTGGACTGAGGTAGGGTCTATTACACCTCTTAGTTTTCATTTATGAATGGAAAAATGTTTAGAGAAAAGTAGATTTGCTTGTGCTGCTTGTTGCTAGATATCATTTGATAATAGGGAGATCGGTCTTGTCCGCAAGAATGATTTATCGGGCCAACAGTAGTACCATTCTCAATGGTGATAAATATGTTAACAACAAGTGATGTAGGTGAAAATATAGAAAATTGGGTAACAACACTGCAATAATATGACATTGAAACCAGACCAGCTAAAATTGTAAAAGGTCAAGGTTTTTACAGAATGTTAGTAGGAGCATCCAACTTACCATCACTATAAGATTCAGGGAACGATATACAAGTATACGAGGTAAGCTTAATGACACTGAATCTAGATATGTTGATATCATTTTTTATTTAAGAAAAGGGTATGCCCCTCCACAACTAAATTACCAAAGAAAAATGGTTGTGAGGCTAAAAGCCAGACAATACCAAATCATCAATAATGTGTTATTTATAATAAATTATGACTCTATTTGCTTAGATGTCTTGAAAAATCTAAGGTAGAAAAGGTTTTGCAGGAACTTTATGATGGGTTAGGTGGTGGACATTTTAGAGGCGATACGACTGCACATAAAATCCTACATGCTGACTATTATTGGTCAACCTTATTCAAGGATGCACATAGTTATGTAAGGAAATTTAAAGTTTGTCAAACAGTTGTTGGCAGATAGAGGAAACCCACATTACCATTGCAACGAGACAACATTGAACACCCACTTGAACAATGGGGACTAGACATAATAGGTGAGATCGTTCCTCACTCCTCTAAGTAGCATAGACACATTCTTATAAAAACCGATTATTTCACAAAATGGGTGGAAGAAATTCTGCTTAAGGTAGCCAATTTTGAGAACATCATTCAATTCAATGATTACTTTATTATTACCAGATTTGGTATGCCCTCTGCCCTTATGTTTGACAATGCATCTTATTTTTCAAGAAATGTTATGACAGAATTTGTGCTTGAAAGAGGTTTTAAACCTAAATACTCTGTTAGCTATTATCCTCAAGGAAATAGCTTAGTCGAATCTACAAACAAAAATCTCATAAGAATCATTAAACGAACCATCGATCATGTTAACACCCAGGTTGTTCCCTTTGACTCTAAGGGAATACGGCCGGGGTAACCACTAACCAATCTTTGGATTGCAACTTCTAGCCAAGCTGTAATCAGAGAGGGCTCTCTCTTTATGATTTATCTCTGTTCTGATGGTATTTTAGGCTAGGTATGAAGCTTAACTTTGTTTTAATTGTTTGGTTGGGAAGGTTCAGTCAAAATGTGTATGCTCTTACCAGAATCTTGCATGACATTGGGCAATGGAGTCAGTGGTCCTTTGGTTTGGTGTGCTGTGTTGATACTTGTAAATGAAAGCTGCAGAGCAAGATAATTGTCTGAGGAATAATGCTTTGAAATTGAGTTTGGGTACGATATGTTCAATATAAGAAATGAAATTAAGAATCTTTCTATAAACTGATATGAAAAGAAAGCAATTGTTACCTGGAAGAATTTAAGACTTTATAGATAACATTCACAACATGGAACTAAATATAACATGAGCATTTAAGAATTCATGTTTGTTTTAATCCTGAAGAAAACATTTGCAGCAATATGAGATTGAGCACAGGGTGCGAAGAAACATGTCCTGAACTATTCTTTTTCTTTATTGCTAGATATGAAGGAAACATGAAAATGAAATAACATAGGGAAACAGAACAGAGTTTAAGGAAAACATATCATTCCACCAGACAACACATGGATTCTGCAACAGCACTTAGATCATCAACAAGACACCAGAGTTCCAGGAAATCACTGAGCTGAAATTGCTCTTTGTATTAAACTCTTCTGAAAGTACAGAGTATACATGCCTCAGAGTAAAAATTCCCAACCCCTTATGCGTTACTAAGGGGAGTATATATACAAAATTTACATAAGAAAATATCTGAATGGAGAGTAAATGTTCCATAAATGCTCAACCAACTGCTGGAGTGCAGCAGCTGAGAGAGTGAATGCTGTAATTACTTTTAGTCCCTTAGCTATCAGAAAATGGTCAGAGACTGCTGACTTGGTGGCTCTTGGAGTTGGCTAAGGGTACACCGCCAATATTTGTGCATTTCTTATTCTTTTGGCTAGCCGTCATAGTTTGCATGCTGAGTCAGCATTCAGCTGCTTTTAATGCTCACTTTATCCTTCTGTTTGTCTTGTATTGACCTGGAGCTGGCAGTGACCGAACAGTTGGAGCTACCATGGCAGAATTTGGAGCATTGCTTGCCACCAGTCTTCCTTAGGCATCTGATGCCTCCTAATCTTTATTAAGGTCTCATCGGCCTCTGTATACCTATAAAAATTAGGAGGAGTCTCAAAAAGGTGGTTCACTTCATTTTCAATAAAGAATAGGCCTCCCAGTTTATCATATAAACTCTGTCCTGAGGGGGGCCCTATCTGTTCAGATGTACTGCTAGATGCAGTAATCTGATTCTCAATATATGTTGCCATTCTGTTGGCAAACTGATCCTGGGAGACTAATTTTCCTGCACCAGTTAGGAGGCTGGGCAGGCCTTTTGCTTGCAGTTTTGCCAATTTGACCCTGAATTGCTCCACATCTGCTGTGATCTCATAGCACTTCCTCTCCACAGTCTATACATAACTCCTGAGAGTGAGCACTTTCTTGGCAAGGAGAACAACTTCTGTTCTGTTGGGGATACCCATGGCTGCCAGTTCCTCCTGCTCCTGCCTGTTTAGGAAGTCTACTATTCTGTTGGCCTGTTCTGGTCTGTTTCCCAGCACTGCTTTGGCCTTATTGATTTCTATATGTGCTTGGCCCAGCAATTCCATC
>APFE031143229.1:0-12558 GCA_000404065.3 Pinus taeda | reverse complement strand
TTCAAGCAGTGTACCCCTGGAGGCTAAGGGCTCGACCCTGGAGGACACTTGCTCTTGTACCATTACGTTTGGTTTTTGTGTGGTTTGCTTATCGACGTTATTTGGTAATCTGATGTGTTTTGTAAGTTTACATCACATGCTTTGTTATGCTTAAATTATTAAGGTTTCTAAAGACAGAACTATTGTATTGACTCTGCATCGTATTACTGTTCCTTTAGGTGCTGATAAAATACTGCTAGTCTTTACAGAATATTGTTGTTGTTCCATTACAGAACTTTTGTGATGTGCACTTGTTCATTAGCATTACGGAATTCATCTTGGAAGTTATGTTCTTTGCGATTATTGGATTTATCAACAATGCTTTTCTATTTTGAAATGTCGTCGCACTCTTTCTAACTGAGGTTATACTTGGATCAGATTACTATTCAAGTGTGCTGTGTGTATATATGGTTTTCAAGCGTTGTTCCATAATTCATCAGTAATCAGTGTTGTTCCATTTGTGTGTGTTATTCAATCCGCCCTTAAGAGTGAAGGATTGTCATTTGATTCCTATAGATTAGATTAAATGCATTCGATCTTATAGACTAAGGTGTTACTTCTTGTTAGACTTAGTTGTTGTTCTATTCCTTAACTGCTGTTCCATTTCAGATTTGTTGTTCCATTTCAGATTTGTTGTTCGATTTCTTAATTGTTGTTCCATTTCTTATCTGCCATTCCATTTCTTGTTATTTGTTATTTTGGTGTGAAGAACGATCTTAGGCTATAGTGAGCATTGACAGTTACTGTCCAGCTCCCAGATCCACGATCTGTTCTCTGGTTTCCTTTTCCATCAGTTTCCAAAGGGATGGGTTATTACTACCGAACCCTTGACTGATAAATCGCTTAGTCTTTTGAAATGTGTGGTTTAATCTTTTGAAATAGTTAACAAGCATCTGTTTACTCTTGTATTTTCAAACACTGTGCTACTAGCATTACTCTGGCAAATGATAGCCTTAGACTGAGACACTCTTTGAAATAACAAAACGTTCCCGGATTGACATATAAATGTGAGGTAATTAGAGGTGAAAGAGACCCTTTTTATAGCTCCATAGGACTCTTCCACAGAAGTGGTATCTGGATCCATCGTCATCCTCACCCCAAGTCTGCCATGACTTCTCCTCATTGATCCGATTGAATCAGCTCCTCTATTTTGTATTTGTGTACACTACATCTACCCCTTTCTTCAAAGGCAATAAATCGTCAGAAATCCAGTTCATGGCCAATTTTTCATATAAAAAAAACAGAAGCTGCAAGAAACGCACTGCATCAATCTCTTAGAGCTCGGAGAACGAGCTGCTCAGCCTCTAGATCTAGTGTTAATGCTAGTGCCCTATGGAGTATAGGCTCCATTTGCAAAACTACACACTCAAGCATTTCAAGTGATGCAGTTCAAGAACAGATCTCTGAGACTTTTACAATGCTAGAGGAGATGTTCAGTTTGTCTTCTCCAATGAAAAGGTATACTTTATGAAAAATTTAAAGTGTCTTTGGATTTTTTAAAGTGTTTTGACTTTTAAGAGATTCGTTCACTTGAAAAAGTGACTTTATAGAAGTTATTTCACTTTTAAAAGGAACTTCACTAAAAAAAATTAATGGGAGTCTAAAAGGGTATAAAGTGTGATTTTGTGGAGTAATAAGGTGAAAATATTTTTTTTAGTGTGGAGTGACAAGTGAGATTTTTTTTATAAAGTAAGGGATTATTTCCTTGTAATGGAGTGATAAGGTGTATTTGTTAAGGAGGTCATTTTCATATTTTGTTGAAGAAAGCGGTTGAGTCAATTTTTTGAAGACAATTTGACACCAAGGAGTTCTCAGTCTGTGCTTGAGATGCCTCACTGAAGCCATTGTCATGATGGTGTATCTTGAAGATTAATAAGATCATATCTTTTTGTGGTGTTTGTGTCCTAGATCTGCCCGAAATTGAATAAGGGGATCTTAGGTACACCGTGTGTATGTGTGTGCATGACTTGTGTCGATTTTGTAAAGATGCTCTTTTTCTTATGCTTCAACAAAACAACTATATGCGCGTAAGAAAAAGTCATTGATAAACCTCTTGAAATCAAAGCTCCTAAAATCAATTAAGTTCATAAGCACAAAGTGTCACATCATCAACTTGATAAAGACAATATTTCAAGCAAATACATTTCACATCATCAAAGCAATCATGTTAAGGACGCTACAAAATCAATCATTTCAAGTCAAGGCATTTCTGTATCAACATCTAATCAAGTTGTCATCTACATCAACAATTTTTTTTAGTATTTCAACAACAATTTTTTGGCAAATTACACTTGCACCATTTTTTTTAATAAGCTCAATACAAAACTATAACTTGCAAATCATAATTTGTAAGTTGGCTTGTCATCAAAGACAAATTGAACTTAATTGTATGGGTTCATTTTCGGTAGTAACCGACACCCTAATTTGAATTATTAAGGTGAATACATTAAGTCAAGTAAGTCTTCAACTGAGTCATCTAGATTTAACTTGTCATTTGTCTCTTGGGTGCATTTTCGACAGTGTTCGACACCCATCATTGTTTCAGCACATTCAGTGCATCACTAAGTGCAGTAATTAAACAAGAGTTAAAGACAACAAGTAATTCAAGAAAAAAAAATCAAGCAAGTGAGCGTGTTCATCAAACAATCAAGAAAGTTCAAGCACATAATCAAGCACACAATCATCATCAAACGAGTGTAACTTCTAATATTCAAGTGAGCATCAAAACAAGCATGTGTCTACAGCAAGCACACTAAGATCAAGCGAGCGTGTCAAGTAATCAAATCAAGTATGATAGTTCAACGCATAACAAGCGAGCCTATGTAAAGTTCATTACAACATTCATAAAGTTCCTTTCAAGCAAAGTGATCGTCATCAAACGAGCGTTAAGTCACCAATTCAAGCAAGTGTTTAAAGAATCAGCAATCAATAAATAGTACAAGCGAGCCTATCATTTCAGTGATCAACTCAAGTGCGCAATTTTCAAGCACAACTTCTACACCAAGCGAGCCTGACTTCAAAGTAAGCAAGACAACATGGCGACACACATTCAGCTATCCCAAATTCTTCACAATTTAATGTTATCATCAGCCGACGATATGGTGCACATTAGCAAAACTACTCTTGCTGACATTCAAGTGCATATTCAACATGCACATGAAATGATTTAGTTCCTTCAACTAGAATCGCAACTACAGAGAATTGAGTTGCAAGAGAAGAGTCTTGATTCCAAGTCTTTTCCAGATACAACTGATCATTCGAACTCATTCATCCAACCAACTTCAGTGTTGAATTTGTTCCAGTGAAACTTTCTTCCAAATCCATCATCAAGCCATGGGAAGAAATCCAAAGTAATCAAAATCGACATGGCCTAGGATATGTCAAAGATGACGACAACTTACATATCCCTGATTATTCAAAGCCCATTCAGTTCGTCAGTGCCGGATTACTTGAACAAATCACCTCAGCAAGTTCTCCGCAAGTTGTAGACGGACATCAATGCACACAAATTGAAAGTGCAGACAAATAGAAATGCATGCAAACTCAAATTGTAGACAAACCGAAATGTTCTCATTGTCAAAGAACTGGTCATTTGGAAGATCATTGTTTTAATCTCCATCCTTGTCACCATTGTGGTAAGTCGAATCATTCATCAAAGAAATGTTGCAAACACGACCAACCTGCCATATTGAAGATAAATTATACATGGATTGATCCCTGGCAATGGTCATCCACAGCCAGAATATTGTACAAGTTTTACAATCGGATTCACTCACATATATTGCAACCAACAGTCAAATGAAGATGGTACTCTCATGTAGTTGAATGGGGGAGCACAATAATGAAACTCTCCTACACCTGAAGGGGGGAGTTTCGAATTCAGATATAATTTGAAGAAAATTGTCTCTCCTTTAAGTTGACAAAAGCGGGAAAACGTCAACGAAATTGACAAGTGGTTGTCAGACTGAAAGTCTCGACAACATCAACAAATCAGCTAGTGGGCATCTTCATCAGCCAGTGGACATTTTTCATCAGCAGTGAGCATCAGCAAATTCACCAGTAGGCAATCGACAGTAAAAGTAGCAGTGAGCAGATTTCGTCATAGCAAAAGCAACATTTAGTTGTTTTTCGACATCTTCAGCCAGTGGCCTATCATCATCAATAGATACACCAATGGGCATTCATCAAATGGTGTTAGTGGACACCGGATGCTGTTTTCAAGCAAAGGACAGATGGATCCTTTTGCGGCTTGGCACATGATGGATTCGTCAAGCGTCATTCAGAGATGAATCAGTCATGCAGCTGACTCATAGTCTCTTCATATTGCAGTTTCTTTAGCATCCAGATTTGGCGGTTTTTTCAGGCAAATGATTTTTTAGGAGCAACTTGAGAATTTGGAAGATGGTTCCTTGTTCTTTTTGGATTTATCGTTGTGGGGGGGGGGAATGTTAGCCTCACTCTCTCAAAAACAATTATAAATCCAAATTAAATTATTAATTAAATTAAATCATGAGAGTTAGTTTCTCAAACTAAGGAGTTTAGTTAGGAGGAGAGATTCTCTCCAACTAGTTCTCCTAAATTAGTGTGTATGTTGAGAAAACGTCTCAACCAAGTGAGTCTAAGATAGATGCACTATCTTAAGATCACTTGCTCATGTATTTAAATGTATTATTAAATTATTTGAATAAGAGAGAATTACATTAGCATGAGAGACCACATGATGGCTCTCTGCCTTTTTCGCCAGTTTGTCTTTTGTGTGTTGCTGGTTTTATTATTGTGTGTTCATTTGCTGTGTGCATTTAATATGGTTGAGTGGTTTCAACAATTTAGCAGGTAAGAGAGAACCTCTACCTGTTAATGGGCAGGTCCTAAAGAAATATTTTCCATAGAAGATGATCTCTTCTGATCACTATATAGTATACTCTTTAGTTAATTTTCTTTTGAAATAATACTACAAGTTGAAAACATTTACATTTGGTTTTACTGAAGGATAGTTTCTCTTTTTAATTTTGTTTTTCGCTTGTATAAGTAGAAATGGTTATGAAAATTAATCTTCATTTATGAAATAAATAGTTGAGTGTTACAACTCCAAAACTGCCTATTTTTCTGTTAAATTATCCAATCTTTGATAAAACTTAACTTTAGAAAGAAGTTTTCTTTACATCAGTCAGGAAAAGTATCAATAACAAAGAAAAGTTTCTCTGTGGAAAAGCATCTTTAAACTCTACAATTTTCGTCCAGAAACTCTTAAGGAGCCAATGATTCCCCCCACTTAAGTAGCTTTCAATTTTAGAGTGTAATTCTAAAATATACTTTAAACTTAAAGGATAAGAGGTCTCATCAAGAGCCGCTTACCATGATCATAAGATTTAAGTAACTGACATTACCAACAATGAATATCAAAACAGGGTAATGGCTTGATATTGATCAATCAAAAGACAAGGGGTCTCATCAAGAGCCAGCTTGTTCAGTTCAGTTACAAATCAAGTGAATGGCATTGTCAATTTTGGCCACCAAACCAAGACATTATCCTTTAAGAAATAAAAGAAGAATGAATTACTTCAATAAAATAAAGAAAGCATCAAGTATACAGAAGAATTTATCTTTGAAATTGCATTCTTACTTAAGTGGGATACTAAATCATTGCTGGGTAAGAGGTAACCTTGTCGAGGCTATGAATGCTTGCTGGTAGCAGAGGCTCTACCTATGACAAATAAGTATACCAAAACTAGTCTAACGAGATTCTTTTGCTTTTATCTTTATAACCAAGTAATGACTGATGTAGGTAAAATGACTATATGTGAGAAAAGGGCAATCAAAAGAAAGATAGTTAGAGCAGATGTAGTTTATTAATAAACGAGCAGTACTACTTACCTTGTATTCCATGCAATTTAGTTTATTTTTCAAAACTCTCTTTATTTTAGAAATTTTAGAAAATTCAAAAAACTCTTAGAGATAACTGGTTCTTCCAAGTGAATCAACAATTGTTGTTCTTGTCAACAACCCCCCATTCATTAATGTTAGTAGTAAAATATTACTTTGGTAAATGGGGACCCTTTCAAAAAATGTATATACCCAAAAAAATCAATCCTAGCATGTAGGTATTTCTTTTATTTTTGGAATAACTCAAGATATCAAACAAAACCTATAAAACCATTAAAATGCTACTTTTTCTTATTTAGCATGAAATGCATCACAAACAATACCTTTCTAACCCACCACGATCTATGATGAAACAATCAAAAAAGAAAATATATATTTGAAAAACAGTCATAATGTTATAAAGTCCTTAAAGCTTCTTTAAAAAGCTAAAAGTCTCGCATCACAACATCATTGTTTATAAAAGTCTTCTCTTAAGAGGTTACCCTGAAGTATTGCGATCTACAAGATTGTGATCTGCAAAATTGCGATGGTATAATAGCCTTCTCACATCGCATTTCAATCATATGACACAAGCCTCAACCTATTATATGCCGATATTGTGAAATGCGATCTCAACCTGGACCCACATCTTAATATTTCCACCAACACGTGCGGAGGTCCATTATTCGTTAAAAAGAAGCCTAATAAGTAATGGCGTTTTTTTCTCGCATCTCGCATCTCGCACAAACTCAAAAAGTGGTAAGTTAAACGAAAACAAATTATGTGATATAGCAATCTGTGATATTGCTTTGCAAATCACAAAATCACTATTACCGGAGTTTAAAGGCTCACCACCCTAGGAGATTGTTTCCCAATTTACGATGTGAATATTTATGGAGATTCAAGTTAAAAGATAACACATCATTAGTGGGCATTTATGAAGAATTAACTGCATTTATGTGTGAAAGGCCATTTACAGTGATTTCATATCTTCTTACGTGATTTCAAATAAAACACCTTTATCACCTTTACTGGTTTTCTTCATCGATTCATTCCTACGTTCAGTACCATTTTATCTAATAAATTGTTCCTCTTGAAACTTTTAGGAAAAAGCCACAGAACAAGATGCCGAAAGAAATGGTGAAGAAAGGGAAAGCAGTCGCCTCTGAGAAGTCAAAAATGACTCCTCTGTTCACGGATGCTACATGTAATAGGGAAGCAGGGACATCTACATGGGATGCTATGTATCAGTTACAGGAGGAAGAACAACCAAGGATTCTTGAGACAACAATTAAAGTGGATAGGTGTGATTCCTTTGATGCTTCCATAACTGAACTTGCATGCTCATTTCTGCACCAAATAGCCGCACGACCAAAAATAATCCTCTATATCGACATGGTTAAGTGGATCATTGACGACGCTGATATATCTAACAGAGAATTCAAAACAGGAGGCTAGGAAGTTATAAGATGTTTCACTCCAGATAACCTAAGGCTCATGTACCACCTACCGGAGCCACAGGTTACCTACAACAGGCAATTTGTTGAGAAATTCGTCAAAGAAAATTAGGACTTGGCGGATTGCACAAAAAATTGGTTAAAAAATGAAGAAAGGATCAAGAAAGACAAAAATGGTATGTATGCCACACATCTATTTGTTCCCCTTTCTGTTTTGTTGTGGCTATGTTATGTAGACTATTTGGCAAACCCGACAATAACAAATTCTCCTTAGAATGGTTACCCTTAATAAATGAAGCCGTTAATGCAACAATAATAGATTGGGCACAAATCTTGTCTGATAATTTAGCTAAAGAAATTATAGAATATAGAAGAAAAAGGAGTATTGCTTCAAGGTTTTACCCTCCATTTTTCATGTGTACTTATGTTATGGACACTATTTGTTTTGGTTCTAAATTCCATCTTATGGGATGGAAGTGGACTATTCAAGATCCACTTCCTATTCACATCCACGATAAAGACATGTGGGAATTTAATTTTGAACCACATTTTTTGAAGATTTGTCACGGGGTTATGCTTCCCATCCATAAATGAATTTATAACCGAGATGCCCCCAAATTCTCCCAAGAAGCCGAGATAGACATCCTCCTAGTAGCCCGATGGTTCGAGGAAGAGACATTTACATATATTAGAGTATTTGGAAGCATCGCCTCTCCCCATGTTCTCCCTTTCTATGTCCCAGATAAATTAATGGCTAGAGAGATAGCCTATCAGACATGCAGTGAAGGAGGGATGAGAAAGGCATTGAAGGAGTCAAAGAAGGCCATTTGGCCTCAATTTCCTGTATCATGTGGACTATTTGCATTACATGACCTTGGACATGCATTCAGGGAAGTAGATAATATGTTGTCTCTATGATTACCTAAGTTCTTCAGAAGACAATACGACCCATTCAGTATTGTCAAAGATTTTACAACTATGGTCAAAGTAAAAATATTCAGCCATGAGAAAGAACCATTTGATGATGTTTTCTTACAGAAGAATACCTCAGAGAAGTGAATCATATGGCATAGATACTTTTTGATCAAGAGGGTCTTGAAATATTTTATAGCTACAGAGAAAAGAGATTATCAAAGGTCCCATTAGACCAATTGTTAATTGAACCAATAAGGGAGCCCACTCTCAGTGTAAGCATAGATAGTGACTAAGGAAAAATCTAAAACCAATTCTGGAAAGGGATCCCAGAAGTCTTCAGAAAATAAGAAAAGTAGGAGCAGGGAATCAATCCAAGATACAACCCAGTCTGTAGCAAAGACAGATGAACAGACTTCGACCATCAAGCAGACTGAAACCCATACTCCCTCTATACAGGTGATAAAGCCTTAGGTAATTAATTTGGAAGAGGATTGGGATAATTTTAACAAAAAACTCAACACAGAGGAACAAGCACCGGAGGCGCAAATGACACATCAAGGAACAACTCCGGAAATTATAACAGGGGGAGCTAGAATATTCAAGAAATAGAATACATTCCTGTTACCCCCACCTCTGAGATTGTTTTAAGAATAGGATAAATTCCCCCTCTTGATGTATTTTATGGACCACAGCACAAGGCCATTGTTAAGTGACAGAGAAAGAAAATAAAATTGGAATCCACAATTGCTACCACTCCAGACAATGAGCTGATGGATGTCCTCTGGAAAGACTCATCCACCGACCCATCAGCCAAACTCACTAGGCTTTCGCAGTTCGCAGGTGCATATGCTATGGCAACCATTGACAAAGCAATAGAGGTAAAACTGTTCCTTATAGAAAAAGAAGACAAAATTTTATCACTCGAACAACAATTACAGCAAGCCAAAACCAAACAATAGGCAGAAATACAATTGGCTAAGTTATAACAGGAGTTCCAACAAATGCAAATAGAACATCAAAGCAGCTTGGCAGGTAAGGAGGCACAGATATAGAGCATAATATATTTGCATAAGGACGACCCAAAGATCAATCAATTTGTCACCGAAGCACTCAGCCTCAACTCCCAGCTCACACACCAAAAAGAATTACTATGCCAAAAAATCTCGCAGTGGAACTCTCACTGCGAGACAAGCGACAAATTAACAAGCCAAGTTGTGGAAATGCGACTTGAATATGATGAAATTCTTAAAAAGGTTTCAGATTTCATCACTTGGCAAAATTTTGAAAATGGTGTAAGTTCCGACATGCCCAAATTGGATGAATCACAAAAGGAGATCTTATTTGCAAGTAGGAGTTCTCGGCTCAAAGAGGCAAAACAGGCAACATAGGATGTAGTAGCAGCGACAAACAATGTCATTGAAAGTGTAAATGAAAATTTTCATAGTGTTAATATTGTGGCAAAAACCACCCCTAATTTCCTTTCGAATGCAAAACAACTTGAATTACAGTGGAAACAGGCAACAGAAGAAAGAACAGAAGCAATTAGGCAAGTAAGCAGGTTAAACCGCACAGCTAGTGTATGACACTGAAATGCCTAATTATTTCTATCGAGAAAATGGTGTCAGCACTCATCAATGCCATGTTTACAGGACAACTGAAAGTCGAATTCGGCCAACCAACACTCCTCAAGACCATGCTAGATATTTGCGATCTGAAAGATCGAATGCAGGATTAGTCATTATGCACATCTCTATTTTTGTTTTAATTTGCTTAAATTGAGGCAGGTCATTTAAACCTCCTCAATTTTTTTTGTAATAATCTATTTAGTTTCATAAGTTAGTATTTAAACCTCTCTCGTGCATTTAGAGAGGGATCCAGAAATTTTATCAGAAACATTCTTCAAAACATGCACTTCTATCCCTTTGAGGAAGTTCTGGTGAAATTAATGCAACAAGATTTATTTTCTACTTGAATTTGACATCTTCTACTAAAGTTGCACTTCTATACTCTTAGATGATGTTGTATGATTTGTAAGTAGATCAATATTGTTGGAACACATGAGTAGAACGTATTATAAATGGTACTTTTATTTTGTAATTATTTTTACTTATGCATCAAGCAATACATTATCTTCAAGTTATTTATGTATGAAAGTTTGAATTTTAGATTGCCATTATTGCACTATTGTATGATGATGATCTATAGTTTATGCTAAATACATGAATGATTTTTATGCGATATATCTCTCATATCGTTTCGGCTAACTTTTTATACGAAATGATTATTGTTAAACAGATTCACTTCTTATCGTAATTGAATGATCTTTATTATCAATTTCTTTCAGACATTATTTTAGATCACATATATCATGTTACTCCTGGGATAGTTATAGTTAGATAAATATTTTTTATTAGGACAAACTGCACATGATTATTAGTTAAATTAGATTAGTTTTAGGCTAGGTATTACTCCAAAAATCTCAAAACATCATCCCGTTAGCACAAGCATAAAAATAGATTGGGAAACTGGTCCCATCATCTCCAGTCGGAGCCACTATTCCAAATGGAAAAGGAGTTGTCCCAAGGTCCGGACCGGGTGGTTATCCCCCTTGTTGAGGCAACAATTTTCGAGCCTTCAACATGTTCTAAGCTTCATGTAGGCTAAAAAATCTATTTTGCACATGGTTAATGACTATCCGGTTATTTTCTAACAACCTCTCATTTCTCCTCAGAATGTAATGCAAGTCTAGAACTTTGCATGAAAAGCAATATATAGGATGATTGTATTCCGTCATACTCTAATTATTCTAGGTTCCATTGTGAACCACAAATAAAGCACCATTGTTGCACATATAATGTGCTCCAAAATTCCAATAAAATACCCATATCCTACATAAAACAAAACTTAAATCCAAGCCTAGTCCCCAAACAAAACTACTAAAAGGCAAGTTAGGATGTGGATAAGGCATGATCAATTCCTTGTTAAATCTCATCAACGTCAATATAAGATTGGCTAGGCCCCTAATTAAATAACCACATCTCCATTCTTCATGATTACATCAACACAAATATTATAGAACTGCTCCTTCCCCACATATGAAGTGTACATGTGTACTTATGTCCTCTTCGGCGTTAATACTCATCTATTCCTCTTAAATGAACTTCATAGCATGTCACGTCTTGTATTACTCATTGTCACCATGGAATAAATATATTAACCAATTCCTTAGGGGATTTGAAATGATGATACCACCCCCACTTTTGTTCTTAATATTTTGGCACTCAAATAGGATACCCCATTTACTAGGATACCCACTTGTCAATTTTGGTATGTCAACACATGAAAGGAAGCTACAGAGTCAAACCTCCTAGCTTCCTTTTATAATGTACAAATAAGCCTCACCAAGATACAATCCTTTGGAAGAGAAGAATGACACATATCCCTAATAATGATAGAGAAGTATCCTATAACTAAAAGGTTTCTTACTCTCTTTGAATATAAAAAACCTCACCTCCACTTAAAAAAAAAACTATTAACTCGGCAAAATAATTAGTTGTCTCACCTAAACTTCATTCAAAATTTCTTGTAAATTTCCTATATAACTATTATTATTTTTAATATCTAAATAAATAATTTATTTATTATATTATTAATATCTAAATAAATTTTATGATTATTATGAAATAAATAACATCCCACTCATAAATAAAAAAATATCTAACCTATTGAAAAAAAACACAATCATAAAGTAAACATAATTTGTTTCAACCACAATAAAAATGTAAAGAGAAAAGAAAAATAATTTATAATTGGGAGTATCCATCTTCATAAAAATATCCAACAAAATATCTTAAAGCTGCCTTGACTTTGATATCATTGAAAATGGAGTTTAGGGACTACTTTCTCTTAGTCGACATCACATTCTAAATGCACATATTGTTGAATATTTTTTGTTATAGGTTATTTAGTCCTTGTTTGTTTTTTATGCACCAAGGAAAAAGCCTTTGACAAATTCTCTTGTTCATTAATAAAGGTGATATGAACCAAGCAATTTTGTTTTTAACAATAAAAGGTAATAAGCACTAAGCACAAAATAAAAGAAAAGAAAAGACAAGGAAGATTTGTGTGTCTCCATTCAAATGGGTCCACCAATATCTTTGCCAATCTACCAGTCTTTTTCAATAAATTGTTCCCTTTCAATTAGTTGTTCTTTGAACATGTTTCGGAAGAATTTTTATCTATTTTTAATGATAATATTATTTAATCTTAAAAACAAAAATGATAA